>JAJPUD010001547.1:344308-384003 GCA_023553655.1 Myrmecobius fasciatus | reverse complement strand
AAGTTCTCAAGAGTCCTTTCCTTTTGACCTTTTTATGCTTCTCTTGAGTTCTGTGTTTGGAGGTCAAATTTTTTGTTCAGATCTGGTCTTTTCATTAGAAATAGGTGAAATTCTCCTGTATCATTGAATGACCATCTTCTTCCCTGGAGGATAATGCTCATTCTAGCTGGATAGGTTATTCTTGGCTGTAATCCAAATTCCTTTGCGCCTTTTGGAATATCTGGTTCCAGGCCCTTCGATCCATCCTTCAATGTGGAGGCTGACAAATCGTGTGTGATTCTAATTATTGATCCTCGGTATTTGAATTGTTTCTTTCTAGCTGCTAGCAGAATCTTTTCCTTGGTGCTATAGTCCTGAAATTTAGCCACGATATTCCTTGGGGTTTTAATTTTGGGGTCTCTTTTAGGAGGTGATTGGTGAATTCTTTCAATGGTGATTTTGCCTTCTGATTCTACAATCTCAGGGCAGTTTTCTTTCAGGATTTCCTGGATGATAGTGTTTAGATTCTTTTTTTCATCATGGCTTTCAGGAAGTCCAATAATCCTGGATTCGTTGACTTGATGATCAGTTCAGAGGCTTATTTTATTGTTGATTTGAGAGATCGGAGGAGGATGCAGAGTCATGTTTTCACTCCGCCATCTTGGCTCCACCCTCGGTCATGTCTAAACTATAATTTCTGATGTAAGAATCATGTTTAATTTTCCTTGGGTATCCCATTACACTTATATAATGCTTTAGATATAGAGGATATTTAAATATTACTGTCAAGTTAATCTATCCCTTTTACATTCCTAATACTGTTTTCAATTATTATCTTTTTCCAAGATTCACTGATATTTTGTATTTCTTCAAGCCACAAAGACTTAAACTTGTAATCTACAAAAGGGAGAAATATAAGGCTTCATGGAATCCTATAATATTATCGTCGGTTTAAAAAACCTAAAAAGAGAAGAGGAGAACTTAAATCTTGAATTCTGATTCTGTTTTTTCACTGTTATTTGCCATTTCATTTTTATAATACTGAATTCAAAGATTTCACTTTATTTTCACTGTGATTGCTTTAGAGATCTGTGATTTCATTGGTTGTAGGTATTCCCTCTACTCATGTACATGGAGTCTAGAAGTTAGACACCATGACTATTAGTAGATGGTCTTTCAGACTTACTGCGTCTGAAAAATTCACTATCATATAGCTACTCTGCTGGCAAACTTTTCTACGCTTGTCATGGGTTTCTTCTCTATATAGGCTTTAAAAAAATAAAGTCACGATCATACCAAGATGAAGCATCAATGTAAGACTTTAGTATAGGTTCCAATGAAGCACAATCCAATATGAGATCAGAAAATACAAGGGAAACCAAGATTTAACCTTCTTCCATCCTCCAAAAAAGCATGGATGAAAATCATTTAAGAAGAAAAGGTATGGTCAATTAATAATAACAATTAGCATTCATATTGCTTACTGAGTGAGGAATGCTAAGTACTGTACAAATATTTACAAACATCTTATTTGATCCTCACAACACTGGAAAGTCAAAGGTGATATTAATGCCTACATTTTACAATTTAGGAAACTGAGGCAAAAAGATTACAAAATTTGCCAGGGTCATGTAGTCATTTTTTTTTTTTGGCCATTGTGCAGATTTCTTTTATTTAACTATGCTTATTTCTTATTTTTTTTTTTAAATTTTGTTTTATTTGCAAAACATATGTATGGGTAATTCTTCAACATTAACCCTTACATAGTTTTCTGTTACAGATTTTTCCCCCCAACTCCCCACCCCTCCCCTAGATGGCAGGATATCCACTACATGTTAATTATGTTAAAATACTTGGCAAATCGAATATATGTATACATATTTACAAACTTATCATTGTTGTGAAAGAAAAATCATATCTACACAAAAGACATATCAGATAAAGGAAACACAATGTAAGCAAACATCAATCAAGAGTATGAGAATGTTATGTTGTGGCCCACATTTCACATCCCTCTCTCTGGGTATATATGGCTTTCTTCAGTGAACAATTGGAAGTGGTTTGAAACATTTCATTGTTGAAGGGAGCCATGTCAATCAGAATTAATCGTCATATAGTATTGTTGTTGCCATGTATAATGATCTCCTGGCTCTGCTCATTTCACTCAGCATCAGTTCATGCAAGTCTCTCCAGGTCTCTCTGAAATCATCTTGCTGGTCATTTCTTACAGAACAATAATATTCCATAATATTCATATACCATAATTTATTCAGCCATTCTCCAATTGAAGGGCATCTATTCAGTTTCCAGTTTCTAGCCACTACATAAAGGGCTGCCACAAACATTCTTGCACATGTGGGGCCCTTTCCTTCCTTTATGATTTCTTTGGGATATAAGCCCAATAGAAATGCTGCTGGGTCAAAGAGTATGCACAGTTTGATAACTTTTTGAGCATAGCTCCAAATTGTTCTCCAGAATGGCTGTATCCGTTCACAGCTCCACCAACAATGCATCAGAGTCCCAGCTTTCCCACATCCCCTCCAACATTCATCATTAACTTTTCCTGTCATTTTAGCCAATCTGACAGGTGTATAGTGGTACCTCAGGGTTGTCTTGATTTGCATTTCTCTGATCAACAGTGATTTGGAGCACCTTTTCATATGACTCATATAGTCAATGTTTGAGGCCAGATTTTAACACAAGTCTTCCCTGACTCAAGGCTCAATGATGTATATACTGCATTACTTAATAGGTTATGTATGATCTGTATCCATCTATTTATCCAAAATTAAATTATACTTTGATTAAAATAATGAATTATGAGAATAATGAAATAGAAAAAAGAAGCATGTAGAGAACCCTTGAGCTCCACTTCCAAAAGTACTTGTTAAGACATAATAGCTATTAAGTGATCAATGTAAGTAGAACATTGTGAAAGGCACTAGGGGAGTTTTACGGTTTATATGAGATAGTCTTTCACTTCATTAAACATGCTCTTTGGTATAGAATAAAATACCAACATAGATAAGAAAAAAACAAATTTTATGATGAGTCTGCCACTTATTACCTGTATGACCTTGGGCAATCATTTAAACTCTCTAGATCTCAGCCCTTAGAATTAGTTGGTTAGATTAAATTATCTCTAGGGTTGTTTCCAACTCTAAAATTATGATCCTGTGATCCCTGACCATTTTTTTGAAACTAAAGATCAGAGAGTTTAAATAACTTTCCAAATATCATTTAATAAGGCACAGAACAAAGCTTCGAACTCAAATCTTCCAATTCTAAATCAGCTGAAAAAAAAATTGGAGTTTGCCAACACATGTCAAATTGGATTGAATAAAATTACAATACTTTGTATAAAGATAGTTACAATTAGTCATAATTTAGTCCCAAATGGCTATAAATCTTTTAAAGTTAAATATTTTATGGAAGTAAAAAGTAATAATCAAGTTCCCCAAAATTATTTTTGATTAAATTGTTAACAGGATATACAGATTTATTCAAGGTCAGAAAGACTATATTATAAAATTAGAAGGAAAAAAAATGTTTAAGTTCCAAACTGAGCAAACAGAAGAAAAAGTTCTGCAATTCAAATATTTATATCATACTTTAAAAATGTTTGCTATTTTTCTGCATTCTTTTATCATATGCTATTTACACATATGTAAAATATGTATATGTAAAATAAATATGTAGTTTAAGATCCAGAAAATTTACAATGAAGCAAAAAGGCTTAGTGTTCTGGGCAAGAACTAGATTTCTGCAAACCCTGAATCTTAACCACAGATTCTCCATTTATACAACATATTGTTCCTATATAAGTTACTGCTTAATATACTATGTCATAGTTATAACACTCAGAATAAGAATAATATTATTTCTTTCCTTGGCAAGAATATTATTTGCATTAATGAGCTAGAAGCTTAAAAAAACATATCTTATATATGTTAATTTTTAAATCTCTTCTTCATAAATTGTTTTTTTAATACAAAGATAGGAAGTAAATTAATACTCTCTCTGTGGTACCTAATCTATGTTCTACACAAATCACAAAATTGTGTAGCTAAGTTAAGTAAATTAAGGAGACTAAGCTTCAGCTGATTTCTCAATGTATTTGTTAAGTTATTCTAGGATCACCCTTTAAACAATTAAGAATCTGTTAGTATAAAGCATTGTCCAGGCACTACAGATACAAAAGTAGTGACCTCAAGGAGCTTATATTCTGGGGAGATTATAAGCAGGGGTAAAGAGAATCTTCTAGGAATAAGGAAAAACCTGTTCAGAAAGCATAAAGACTGGAGATGGAAATTCATAGCACAGAAAAGAACAAGAATCTCAATTTGGCTGTATTATAAAGTATTGAGTGGGGGAAATGTGTAATAGCCCTAGAAAGATAGGTTAAAATCAAATTACAAAGCAACTTAAATGCCAAACCAAGGAGTTAATATTTTATCTTGGGCGCAATAAAAGAGCCACTTCTGGTTTAGGCCAGTGGTTAGGAATATCAATTTGGCAGCTTTGTGGAAGACAGATTGAAGAGAAAAAATACTATATCAGTGAAAGCACACAACGAAGGAACACATTAGATGGCTAGATAGATTTTGGGGTCTGGAATTAGGAACATTTGAGTTCAAATCCATCTTCAGACACTTATTAGCTATGTAATCCTGGTCAGGTAATTTAACCTGTCTGCTTCAATTTCCTTAACTCTTAAATGGGGATAATTATAATACCTACCTCACAAGGTTGTCTTGAGGATCAAACTAGATATTTGTAAAGTGCCTGATACATAGTAAGTACTTAACAAATGTTTGTTCCCTTCCCCTATTTATAAAGATACCTTTGCTGAGCAGCAAAACAGCTGGTTGGACTTGATAAGGAAGACCTGAGTTTAAATTCTGCCACTCAACAGCTTCTAGTTGTGCAACCCTAGGCAAGTGACATAATCTCTCTATATATTAGTTTCCTCATCTATAAAATAGGAATAATAATTAAGCACCTCCTTCACAGGGTAGTTGTAATGATCAAAAGAGATAACATGTAAAGTATGTTGCCAATTTTAAAAACAACATATAAATGTCTACTTAAAAAAAAAAAAATCAGTTGGGTCTGGAAAGAAGATACTTTAGAAAATAGGCTATAGTCTGATTACCCTAACCCATTATAAAAACCTCAATGGCATGAATGTGTCACCTGTTAGAATGCCTACTTTTTGACAATGTAAATAAAAACTTGCTTTTGAATGTTTAAGTTCAGTTTAAAAGTTACTTGCAGGTTTTGTTTCCAGAAATATGAGGCTGCTAAACAAGGAAGTAACTTGATAAAACATACTTTCATTGCTTCCTCGTCACCCAACTTTTCATGAGAAAAAAAAAAAGCAAAAACATTTTACTTTGCTATTTCCTCATGGAACTTTAATGCTATTTTAAATAGACACTTATCTGTTCTTTACAATGAACTAATTTTTCTAATTGGACACAGAAGTATACATATTAATAGTATCTAATGCCAAATTATCTAAATAATTATTTATAGTAGACTATAAATCTGACCTATTATTGAAAAAACAGAATTTATCAGAAAGCATTATGAACATAAGACATCAATGAACTCAGTTTTTCCTGATTCCAAATCCAGTGTTCTATCTGGTATACCAAACTGACAGCACATTTGACAAGTGGTCAAATGTACTTTGAAGACTTCTAGTTAAGGAGAACTCTGTCTCTTGAGGCAATCTTTTATGCTTTGGAAAAGCTGTTAGGATAGTTTTTCCTTGTGCACCATTATCTTCCAATTATTTCTCTTAGTTCTATATACTCTTTAGGGACCAAGCAGAATCAATATTAACTCCTATTCTACATACAGCCCTTTTGAGTTCTTAAAGAGAGCTTTCACCATCTATCCTCTGTCTTCTCTTTTCCTGGCTAAACAGTCTCAATTCATTTCAAATGATATTCAAATGGCATGATCTTGAGACTCCTTTTACTTTGGACACTTTCAAGCTCACTAATGATCTTCCTAAAATGTAGGGCATGAACTACACATAAATGTCCAGACATGTTCTGAACACGATAGGATACAGCCACATTGTCACTTCTTAATGTTTTAAAAATCATTCCTTTAAAAATCAAATACCTCAGGTTAAATTCACACTAAATAAGAGTAAATGTGAACAAAACAGAGACTTTTGTAGATTTTAATTTAGGGAAAATGTAATTGCTTGATAGGTCTTTTTATTCTAAGGAATTAAGTTCCCCATGGGATGAATTGTAGATTTTATAACTCTTTCAGACAGAATATTATATGGCTAATTTCATGCCATCAGAATTTATTCCATTGGAAGCTGCAAAGATTTTGTCATTATTTTGTAGTGATCATCATACACTTTATGGGTTTTAAAAAGGAAAGGTAAATAACTATATTGCTTTTGATTGGTATTACAAGAATTCAATTTCCTAAACTGAGTTGAAAATCAAGTGGAAACATGCTGCCATCTTGTGGTGAAAATAATTAAGACCAGGCTTACTGGGTTAACCAATCAAATAGAGCATTGTCTTTGGCACAGGACAAAAGCTAGTATGAAGTTACTGTTGACTGAGATGAACATTACTTCCTTCTCCCCACCATCCTATTCTCTCCTAACCTACCATTTCTGAAATTGTTCATAATGTTTATGAATTTTGTTTTCTTAGTCTCTCATAAGGCTCATAAATTTACTAATCACTGAAGACATAATTTTGGCAGCCAGGTGATGCAATGGATACAGCTGGGACTGAGTTCAAAACTGGCCTTACTCACGTCCTAGCTGTGTGACCTTGGGTAAGTCACTTAATCCTCTTTGCCTCAATTTCCTTGTCTGTAAAATGATCTGGAGAAGGAAATGGTAAACCACTCCAGTATCTTTGCCAAGAAAATTCCAAAAGGGGTTGCAAAGAGTCAATCAAGACCAAAAATGATTGAACAACAGAACAAAGTGTTTTTTTTTTAAATATTTGTCTTAAATTTAGCCTTTTCCCAATTCCAAGTTCACTTTATGTATGCCATTCAAAACACAAAATATTCTAAGTAAATATCCATTGGAACTGTCCTGAATCACCTTTTGGTTGAAAAGAGCCACTTCCATCAGAATTGATCATTGCATAATTTAGTTGCTGTGTACCATGTTCACTTAGTTCTACTCACTACTCACTTAGTATCAATTCATATAAGTCTCTCCAGGCCTCTCTGAAATCATCCTGCTGATCATTTCTTATAGAACAGTAATATTCCATTACATTCATATACTAACTTATTTAGCCATTCCCCAACTGATGGGCATTCACTCAGTTTCCAGTTCCTTGCCACTCAAAAAGGGCTGCCACAAACATTTTTGCCTATGTGGATTCTTTTCCTTCCTTTAAGATCTCTTTAGGATACAAGCCAGTAGAAACACTGCTGGATCAAAGTGGTAAGCACAGTTTGATACCTCTTTGGGAATAGTTTTAAATTGTTCTCCAGAATGGCTGAATCAGTTCACAGTTTTACCAATAATGTATTAGTGTCCCAGTTTTCCTACAACCCCTCCAAAATTCATCATTATCTTTTCCTATTGCCCTTAACTAATCTGAAAGGTATATAGTGGTATCTCAGAGTCTGATCAATAGTGATTTAGAGCATTTTTTTCCATATAACTAGAAATGATTTTAATTTCTTCATCTAAAAATTGTCTGTTCATATCCTTTGACCATTTATCAAGTGGAGAATGGCCAAGCCAGTTCTTTATCCATTACTTATTAGTTCTCTAAATCTCAGACTAACTTTTTTAAAAAGACTATCTGGCATGAAACCTTAGCAATAACTTTCTGAAAGAATCAAGATTCACTAGTTGTCTTTCATACATGTACCTATTTATCCCTTATTTCTTATGAAAATAGTGTTTCCTCTCCTCTAATAGGTAAAGTTTGCATAAATGTTCACTAATCCTTTCCTTCTCTATGTATATTTATATCAGCACAAATAGCACGGGATGCCCAAAGAGTTTGAAGGATCCTCTCTAGAACTTCCTTTTGAAGAGGATACAGGATAGCAATGGTCAGTTCTCTAGTAGTGTTTTGTAATACTGCAATTTAGCTAACAGTTCCATAATTTTACACTTAAAATTCCATCAAAACTTTCAGCTCACTTATCTTCTGAAAGGGGTTGGACTCAAGATGCAAAATATATCGGTAGATATATGGCCAATGTGGTAATAAGTTTTGCTTAATGAAGTAATTACTGTAGGATTTTTTAACTTTTGCTTTTTTAAAAGAAAATGTCAATGGGGATAAGAGATGAGACAAAAAATTAAATTCTTATTAATTAAAAAAAATAAACTCTTAGCTAAAGGCTATCAAGTCTTAGTTATTTTTCCTAAATTTGATATTTAACTTCATAATCACAGCAAATGAGAGGTAGCAAGGCACAGTGGATAGAAAGATAGTCTTAGAGCCAGGAAGACTTAGATCCAAAATAGAATGGCTTCTGAAATAGACTGACTGTGAGCTTGGACAAATCACTGAACTTCTCAGGACCCAGATTACTAAGCCTATAAATTACGAAGTGCATTGGTGGAGGAAGTTTCCTTTTTCAGGAGTTCTCTGTAACAATAAATTAAAAGGGTGCAGACCTCCTCCTCGGGGGAGGAGAGGGGGAAGGAAGAAAAAAAAATAAGACTTTTATCAATGTCCTAATAGCTTCTTTTTTTATCCTATCCTATTACCTAGATCTTTCTGAACGTATTAGAGAAGAGTGGAAGAAAACTTTTGAGTGATGAAAGAACATTTTTTAAAAAAGTAAAATTCCTTGATTATTCTTGAACAAATAATTGCTAATTTTCTCTTATGGAAGATAATTGGACTTTACATCTTCCTATCAATAGACTGACAAGTTGGAACTTTGTCATACAACAGACTCTTGGTGGCTTCACTACCAAAGACAGTGGCCATAGATTTTATTGCTGGTCAGTGTTTGCTAATCAATCTTTGTTACTAATAGACAAAACTGACTAAAAATAAAGACATTCAATGCCAATAAAACGGGCATTCTGATATTCCAAGAAGTTTTGGAGATTAGAACATGGCATTAGAACAATGTCAAAAGTATCAGCAATCCTCTTCTTTTCTTGTTTGGAAGGAACCTGTTACCATCTAGCCCAATCATACCTAAAATTCCCAGAATATAACCAATAAGTAGTCATCAGCCTCTCCTAAAGGCCTTTATTAAAGAGAAACCTAATTCTTCCAGAGGGAGTTCATTTCACTTACAGATAGTACTATTAGGAAGTTTTCCCTAACATTAAGCCTCTCCAACTTCCAGTTACTACCTTCTGAAGCCAAACATAATTACTACTCCTCTTTCCATCAAAGTTTCTCCAAATACTTTAAAACAGTTATCAGGTTCATCCTAAGTGTAGTGTTTTCTAGTCAGTCAACAAACATTAAATGCCAGCCATTGTGCCAAGAAAAATAAAATCTTAAAGCACTCCCAATCTAATGGAGAAGATGATGTGTGTATAATCTATACAAATTAGATATATATGAAAAACTGGAAATAATCAAAAAAGTGAAGGAACCAGAATTGAGACTGGTTAGAAAAGGCATCCTGTTGAAAGTTTTAGCTCAAACTAGAAGCCACGGGGCAATTTCCTTTATCAATGCATTTAATGATCTTTCCTGCAGCTGACAGTCTTAGAAAGAGGAACTGGCTGGGGTACTGAAAACTGAGGTGACATAACCATGGTTACATAGTCAGTGAGTGTCAGACTGGGGACTTAAACCCACTAGGCGAAGCTTCCTAATTAAATGAATGAATAAAATGAGGGATTTGGACTATAGATGCCCTGAAGTCCTCTCAGCTCTAATTTGTGATGGTGATCTCAAACTGGGCTCATTTCATCATGCCTGTGGCTCAGATCCCCAGTGTAGATGAATGACACACTGAGGTGGAGAAGTACTTCCACTCCTCTGCAAAAGTTTTAGGAATATGAAAAAAATTTCTGTTCATTTTTTCATCTCCCTTTCTCTTCTAAAGCTGGCACATATACTGCCTTGGAGTCACTGTTCCTAGTCTATTCCTTCCACAAGAGAAGACTATGAGAAGAAACTGGGTCTTATTCTTTAAGAAAAATTTCTTATTCACAAGAACATACATATACCAAAACTATAAGATTACACAGAGATTACTCAGGGATGGGATGGATATACTGAGGTTCCTTGAAAAGTAAATCATCTTATTTGATGAACTACCAAGCTAGTTACTATCAAGCTTTTTTCACCTTCTCTCCTTGACTTCACCTTGTCCCACCTCTACTTCTACTATCCCTTCCCCTAAAAATGGTAATATTAGAAGCAGTCATTCTTCCATATCCTTCCTATAGTTCATTAGAAAAATGGACCTTTTCCAGCCAGTCCTCTTGACTACCATGAAGACATCAAAAAGATAAAAATTAATTCATTATCAGAAAAAGAATGGGGTATAATATAAAAGGGAAATATTATTTTTCTTAGTAAATTGAATTGTACAAACCTCTAATAATCGCTTTAGCTGGGATTTGTAATCAGTTAGTTCTTCTGAAAGGTCATTCTTTTTCACCTGCAGTTCATTTACTTCTTTTCTTAAAGAATTTACTACTTCATAGAATCGAATCTGAAAAAAAATAGATGTCATTAACGAGTGACTTTGAAACTCAATTACAATTAATATATGCCAACTATACATATATTCGATTTCTTAAGTATTCTAACATAATTATCATGTAGTGGATATCCTGCTATCTAGGGGAGGGGTGGGGAGTAGGGGGGAAAAATTTGTAACAGAAAGCTTTGTAAGGGTTAATGTTTAGGAATTACCCATACATATGTTTTGCAAATAAAAAGTATTAATAAAAAACAAACAAACAAACAAAAAAACAATTAATATATGCCAAAACAGTCACCTGTTCATTAGAACTCTAATAGAAAAAAAAAATTGGGGGGGGAGGGGGAGGGGAAGAAAGATAGTCAACTTTCAGACTTAGTCATTTCTCATGATTAAAGATTACATCATCTCAAACACTGTTTTCTAGGAGGCTTTCCTTATTGGATGGGGATAATATGCTTTAAGGGAAAGAATGCTGTACTTAGAATAAGAGAATCTATGGTCAAATTCTGCCTCTGCCACTTATTTTATGTGAGGGCTTCTTAAACTTTTTCAACTCTTGACCCATTTTCCCCTGAGAAATTTTATGTTACCCCAGGTATACAGGTATATAAATCAAACATTTACTTATAAATCATAATTTTGCAGTCCCCACATTCAGTTACATAACTCTATATGGGGTTGCAACCCACAGTTTAAGAAGCTTTGCTCTACATAACTATAGGAAAAGAACTGAATCTCATTTGACTATGACTTTCCTCAATTACAAAATGAGGTGATATAACTAAGTGATTACTAAGGTCCTATCCATCTCTTCAATGAATTCTAATTTTCTCCAAAATTATCTATATGAAGGACTTAATTAAGGAATTATGAGAAGTTTTGGTTGAACTTGATACAAAGGTACAGGAAAAGATATGGAAGCCCATAAATTCAGTAAGATTATCATTAAGCATCAACTGAAGTCTCACAATTTAAAAAAAAAAAACGTGGTAAGTTCTGTAAAAAATATTATTTTTTAATGATGCCCTAGTATTAAAAATTTGTAAACAGATAACGGCATTATATGTCATTATAATAGATATAATATGTCTATTATTGTCTCATTAAAATGTTTTAAATAGGATTAAAAAAAAAACTCACAGATACATATTCAGGAATAGAAAGTTGCTCCTCAGGAAGAGACTTCAATTTCATGTAATTGTCTTCTGTTAACTCCAAGTCACGCAAGCTATGACGAATATCTCCAGCCTTCTCTATTAACTGATGATTTGTTTCTTCTAGCTGTTTCTGCCTCAATAAAACAGTTTCCATTTCCTGTTTCATTAATTCCTGATATTTTCTATATTAAGAGAAAGTTTATGGTGAGCCTCCAAAACTTTATTTTAAATAACTTTTTACTATAGTACAGTATATAAGGAAATGATAACCAAATGCTGCTTTTTGCTGTTAAACACTGATATTTCAAATCATCATATAGATCTGATATTAGCATGAGTTCTGATCCAGTTAGGCAACTGAGAACCTTAACTGAAAATTCCAATGGAAACATAAACAATATCAACAAATCACTACATACATATAATAAACACACGGATAAAGAAACATCACTATTAAATATCCTGCTCCTTTCTGATTTAAATTTCTCCCTTCCATTCATTTCCAAGTGGAAGGTGACAAAAGTAGCATCAATAATCATGCAAAATAACATTTGCCTAATCATTTGAAAGTAGCATAGCTCTTTAACATTTTCTTTTCATCTTTTCCCCCTAAAAATCTATTGCTATCCCATTTTAAAATAACATGAACAGCATTTATCTAAGTTTATCTGAAGTAGGTGAAATCATTATCCTAATTCTTTTGTTTTTACTTTTTTAAATCAAGAAATCAGAAACAAATCAAAATACTATCACGTAGTATCTATGACTCAGGATTAATATCCCTTTATAGTTGGGACTGATAACAGAAGTTGGCCTATATCTGATAGGGCATGATATTATTTAAACTCAAGGAAAAAAGCAAAGCATCATTAAATACATGTACTCAAATGATCATTATTCCAAACAAATTTTCATAGTATAGGTAATTAGAAACTATACCTTTAACACTGGACATAAAAGATATTCAAAATGGGTGCCAATGTAATGATAAAAATAGTAATATTATTATTATTGTAAAATATGAGGGTTTTAAATGATCATAAGCCTGTAAGGAAAAAAACAAATTCCTAATCAAGAAAATTCTCCACAGATTTATAAAAACAGCCCAATAATGAATTCTCTTTCTCTATTCAGGAGTAAGGATTACACAAATCTTTTCTGAATCATATGACCTTTGTATGCACAAAAAGTCATGTGAATTAAACAAATTTAAAGGCAAAGCAACAACTCCTAATTTTCCAAGATATCATTTCATATTTGTCTCATAAACTTAAGAAAAGCTTCATTAATTCTCTTTTCAAACTTTTTGAGTATAGAGTAATACAGCTCATGAAATATTTAATTCAAAAGCACAATTTCTCTCTCAGTTTTGCTTCAAAATACTTGATGGGAAAATAAAACACAAACTAATTATGGAATGCATCTTTGGATTCATAATTTTGAGGCATATATCACTCCATAAACAGCATAAGAAATAAAACAATGATAGCCTAATACACTCAATAATGCTACTTTTCAAATGTCTTTATACCTGGCATCCTTTTTCTGGAATGTTAACTGGTTTTCCAATTTCAATGCCAACAGTTGCTTCTGGTGAAGAGTATCATTAAGTTTTTCCTCTAATTCTTCAATCTACATAAAAAGAGAATTATATAGCCAATTCTTCAACAAATTTCTTTTTAAAAAAATAATCTTTGGGGCAAAATGGGAAGCAAAGAATAGGGAACTGAAAAAAAAAGGACAGAATTTTCACTTTTATTTTTAGAACTCAGATCAATGGCTACATGTTTATAAGCTTCAATGACTATGAGAAATCGTGTCTTTACTCACAAATATGAGACTTTTGCCTAATATGACTTGGGGTATGAGACACAGATCTCTTTCCAATAGGCCTTAATCTTAATAAAAGGGCTTAAACATGGATTTATAATAAATTAAATGCCTCAATTTAGCAGCTTCTGTGTTCCTGCTTGTATTGGATAAAAGGATCCTGGGCTATTTGGAGTCACTGAATTTCAAAAATGAAAAGGAAAATAGAAATTACAAAATTATTAAATAATAGAAATATGTATATAATTCTAAAATAATTAAGATGATTATGAGTTTTGGAAAGCTTAGAAAATAAGTTATACCAGGTTCCACAAAAAAAGAAAAAAAAAACCCTCTTTTTTAATGAGTCTAATTAAAATTATGTCACTAGATCATATCAGCATATTAAAAATTCAGCTTTGTCAAAATAAAAAAGCTCATTACCACAAGATTAGCTACTGGTAATATTATTTTTTGTTCATCTTCTTCAATTAAATGAAAGAGAAAAAAAAAAAAAGCATAGCATTCCTCAAATTTGACTTGACTGTTTCCATTTTTCCAGTGATAACCGAGTAGCTAAAATGAGATTAGTAGGTGCTAAAAATTAAATGGATCTCAGGCTCTCTGCATTTACTTAATTGATGTTCCTTTTAATCTCAAGCTTTTTTTTTTTTAATTAAAGCGTTTTATTTGTATAACATATGTATGGGTAGTTCCCCAGCATTGATCTTTACAAAGCTTTCGATTACAAATTTTACCCCCAGTCCTCTCCCCTCCCCTAGATGGCAGGAAGTCCACTACATGTTAATAATGTTGAAGTACTTGACAAGTTGTACAAGAAAAATCCTATCTACAAGAAAAAGAAAATCAGAGAAAGGAAACACAATGCAAGCAAACCTCCATAGAGAGCATGAAAATGTTATGTTGCGGTCCATAATTAATATTCCTCTCTCTGGGTGTATATGGTTTCCTTCAGTGAACAATTGGAACTGGTTTGAGACAATTCTTTGTTTCAGAGAGCCATGTCCATCAGAACTGATCATCATGTAATATTGTTGTTGCTGTGTATAATGATCTCCTGGTTATGCTCATTTCACTCAGCATCAGTTCATGCAAGTCTCTCCAGGCCTTTCTGCAATCGTCCTTCTGGTTGTTTCTTACAGAACAATAATATTCCATAACATTCATATACCATAATTTATTCAGCCATTCTCCAATTGATGGGTATCCCTTCAGCTTCCAGTTTCTTGCCACTACTAAAAGGGCTGCCACAAACATTCTTCCACATGTGGGTCCCTTTCCCTCCTCTAAGATCTCTTTGGGATATAGGCCCAATAGAAACACTGCTGGGTCAAAAGGTATGCAGTTTGATAACTTTTTGAGCATAGCTCCAAATTGCTCTCCAGAATGGTTGGATCCGTTCACAGTTCCACCAACAATGTATAAGTGTCCCAGTTTTCCCACATCCCCTCCAACATTCATCATTATTTTTTCCTGTCATTTTAGCCAATCTGACAGGTGTGTAGTGGTACCTCAGAGTTGTCTTAATTTGCATTTCTCTGATCAACAGTGATTTGGAGCAACTTTTCATATGACTAGAGATGGTTTTAATTTCATCATCTGAAAATTGTCTGTTCATATCCCTTGACCACTTATCTATTGAAGAGTGGCTTGAATTCTTATATATATGAGACATTTCTCTATATATTTTAGAAATGAGGCCTTTATCAGATCCATTAAATGTAAAGATGATTTCCCATTTGATGCTTCCCTCCTAATCTGGTCTGCATTAGTTTTACTTGTACAGAAACTTAAGTTAATATAATCAAAATTATCTATCTGGTGTTCAATTAAGAGTTTCAGATCTTCTTTGGACATAAATTTATTCCATCTCCACAGGTCTGAGAGGTAAATAATACTATGTTCCTCTAATTTGCTTACAATACCACTCTTTATATCTAGATCATGAACCCATTTAGATCTTATCTTGGTATGTGGTATTAGATGTGGGTCAAGACCTAATTTCTTCCACACTAGTTTCCAATTTTCCCAGCAGTTTTTGCCTAATAGCGAGTACTTATCCCAGAAGCTGGGGTCTTTGGGTTTATCAAACACTAAATTGTCAAAGTTATTGCCTAGATTGTCCTGATAATCTATCCTATGCCACTGATCGACTACTCTATTTCTTATCCAGTACCAAATGGTTTTGATGACCGCTGCTTTATAATATAGTTTTAGATCTGGTACAGCAAGGCCATCTTCATCTGCCTTTTTTTTCATTAATCCCCTTGAAATCCTTGACCTTTTGTTCTTCCAAATGAACTCTGCTACTATTTTTTCTAGATCTGTAAAATAATTTCTTGGGAGTTTGATTGGTATGGCACTAAATAAGTAGATTAGTTTGGGTAGTATTGTCATTTTTATTATGTTCGCTCTGCCTACCCATGAGCACTTAATGTTTTTCCAATTAATTAGGTCTGATTTTATTTGTGTGGAAAGTGTTTTGTAGTTTAGTTCATTTAGTTTCTGACTTTTCCTTGGCAGATAGATTCCCAAATATTTTATCCTATCATCTGTTATTTGGAATGGAATTTCTTTTTGTATCTCTTGCTGCTGAACTTTGTTGGTAATATATAAAAATGCTGATGATTTATGTGGATTAATTTTGAATCCTGCAACTTTGCTAAATTTGTGAATTGTTTCTAGTAGTTTTTTAGTTGAGTCTCTAGGGTTCTCTAAGTATACTTTCATGTCATCTGCAAAGAAATCTCAAACTTTTGACTAGTGAAGTTTACATGCTACTAGAAGAATTGAATGTCATCCATATTTATAGTCTAGATCTTAATCAGAGCAGAAAACAACAAAAAAAAGTGTTACCTAATCTAAGGATGGCTCTGCGGGTTCTCTTGGGCCATATGAGTAAAAAGGAATCAAAGGATATGAAGAGACTACTTTCAGATGAAATTAAGCCATTTATAATTATATGAAAAAATGCTCTAAATCACGATTGATTAGAGAAATGCAAATTAAAACAACTCCGAGATATCCATCTCTCAAATTGGCTAAAATATCAGGAAAAGATCAATGATACATGTTGAAGAGGATGTGGGAAAAGTGGGACATTAATGCACTGTTGGTGGAATTGTGAAATAATCCAACCATTCTGGAGAGCAATCTGGAATTATGCCCAAAAGGCTATAAAACTGCATATCCTTTAACCCAGAAGTGTCATTACTGAGTCTGTACCCCAAGGAAATCATAAAGGAGGGAAAAGGATCCACACGTGCAAAAATGTTTGTAGCAGCTCTTTCTGTAGTAGCAAAGAATTGAGAAAGGAGTGGATGCCCATCAACTGGAGAATGGCTGAACAAATTGTGGTATATGAAGGCAATGGAATATTATTGTTCTATAAAAAATGATGAACAAGCTGTTTATAGGAAGGCCTGGAAAGATTTGCATGAACTAATGCTGAGTGAAATAAACAGAGCCAGGAATACATTGTACACAATAACAGCAATAATTGCTGCAATGATCAACTATGAAAGGCTTGGTTCTTCTAAGTGGTTCAGACATCCAAAGTAATCCTTATAGACTTTGGACAGAAAATGTCAACTGCATCCAGAAAAAAGATCTAAGATGACAATGTAAATCAATACATGCTATGTTCACTTCTTTTTTCTGTTTTTTTTTTAATCTCTCCCATGATTTTTCCCTTTTGCTCTGATTTTTCTCTCCCAACATGATTCATAAAGCAATGTGTATTAAAAATAAACAAACTTACCAAAAAAAACCAAAACAAAAAAAAAAAAACCCAAACCAAAAAACAGCATTTATTGAACACTTATTATGTGACAGGCACAATGCTAAGTACTGATTAAAAAAAAAAAAAAAAACAAAAAAAAAAAAAAAGCAAGCACATAGTTCCTAGCCTCAAGAAGTATACATTCTAATGTTGAATAAAACATGAAAACAATTATATATCTATATATACACATATACATACACGTGTGTGTGTGTGTGTATGTGTAAAATATATACAGAGTCAGTGGAAGGAACTAACAGCATAGTGGCAGTAAAAGGTTGGTGAAAGAACTCATTGGGAAAGCTCAACTAGAGTTGAGCTGAATCATGAAGGAAAATGAAGAACCAGGTGGCAGAGGTGAGATAGGAGAATATTTTAGGCATGGTGGAGGGAATAGTCACTGTAACCACACAATCAGGAGATGGTTTTTGTGTGCATGGAACAGCAAGTATACCCGAATCATATTTGAGTATACTGAAAGGGATAAAGTTTAATACGATGAAGATGAAAAGAGGTCAGTTTGTGAAAAGCCATACCAAAAAGGGCATTATATTAGCTTCTGGAGGCAACAAGAGTACCCTTACTTTACTGAGTAGGGAAGTAACATAATCAGAACTGTACTTTAGGAAGATCACTATAGTAACTGACAGATTCTGGGAGAATCTATCCCCCTGGGGGATAGGGGAGGAACACCTATGGTTTATGGGCTTGACATGATGAACATGAATAAAGAAGATTGAGAAAGATCTGTCAAAAAAAAAAAATAGAAGAACCAGGCGAGAGATATATTACAAGAATCTCCAGAATAAAGTTTCAAGATGGAAAGAATGATCAATCCCTTTAAATAATGCAAAGACTTTTAGAAGGATACAGAATGCAAAAAGGACTTTAGAGAGAAAAAATAAGAGGTCATCTGGGAAGAACAATTTCTTTTTTTTTTTTAATTAAAAGCTTTTTATTTACAAAACATATGAGTGATTTTTCTACACTGACCTTTGCAAAACTTTTTTTTTTGTTCCAAGCTTTTCCCCTCCTTCCCCCCACTCCCCACCCCTAGATGACAGGTAATCTAATACATGCTAAATATGTTAAATTATATGACAAATCCAATGTATGTATACATATCTATACAGTTATCTTACTGCACTAGAAACATCAGATCTAGAGAGAAAAAAGAAAAAAAAAACCTAAGAAGGAAAACAAAATGCATGGAAATATTCACAGAAAGAGTTAAAATACTGTGTTGTGGTTCACACTCAGTTCCCACAGGCCTCTCTCTGGATGTATATGACTATCTTCATTGCTGAACAATAGGAACTGGTTTGAATCACATCATTGCTGAAGAGAACCATGTCCATCAGAATTGATCATCGTATAGTCTTGTTGCTGTGTATAATGTTCTCCTGGTTCTGCTGATTTCACTCAGCATCAGTTCATACAAGTCACTCCAGGCCTCTCTGAAATCCTCCTGCTGATCGTTTCTTACAGAACAATAATATTCCATAACATTCATATACCATAATTTATTCAGCCACTCTCCAATTGATGGGCATCCTTTCAATTTCTAGTTTCTTGCCACTACAAAAAGGGCTGCCAAAAACATTTTTTGCACATGTGGGTTCCTTTCCCTCCTTTAAAATCTCTTTGGGACATAGGCCCAGTAGAAACACTGCTGGGTCAAATGGTATGCACAGTTTGATAACTTTTTGAGCATAGTTCCAGATTGCTCTCCAGAATGGTTGGATTCGTTCACAGTTCCACCAACAATGCATCAGCGTCCCAGTTCTGGGAGAACAATTTCAATGAAATGGCAAGAGATAGATGGGGCATTTAATAAGCATTTGCTATATGTTGTGCTAGGTGCTAAGCACTGGAGATAAAAAGACAAGTAAGCAAGTTAGTTCCTGACCCAAGGGCATTCTAATAGGAAAAGACAACTTACAAAGGGAAGCCAGAAGGTGGGTGAATGCTCTTGCAGTGGAAGGTGTGGCTATAGCTGGAAAGTAGAGGCATGGTTCAGGATAAGGTGAGATGAAAGCTCCTGTATTACAGCCCAGTTTCTCAGAAGCAGAGTTGAACGTTCTGGTGGTACTTGGCAGAGTGCCCTCCAGAGAATAGAAACTTAATTAAATGCTTGATTTGTTGACTTGATGGGAGAGATGAGGATGACAGTGACAGTTCAAGCAACATAATGTGGGGATGGATGGAAAGATAGGAAAGGGTTATAGGAAAGGGTTTTGTAAAAATTAAAAAGACATGGATGAAAAGAACTGAGCATTAAACTTTACATGTGGTTCAAGTAATACAGAGTAGAACAGAACTTTCACCTTCCGTGTCACTAAATAACACATTCTTTCAGTGTTAGGCCACTTGTCAAGCAGTGGACCAGCCCTGGACACTATACTATTAATACAGCCAAGATTGACTATGGTTTTCCTAGCACATTGTGGTAGGGAACTTAGCAGAAAAATATCTGGGAGCTCCAATTTCCTCTATCTAGTCACACCTCCCCATATTATATTTGTGAAACTGACTGTATAAATCCAAATGCAAAATTTTACACTTATATCTATTAAATCTCATCTTAGTACAATGTTCTAGCTTGCAAGATCTCTTTAATTCTGATCACCATCCATGTTAGCTAATTTTGTGTCATCTGCAAATGTGATAAACATGTCATTTTACCTTGATATAAAATTAACAAAAATGTTAAACATCATAGGGCCAAACAGATCCTTAGAGCAACCTACCAAAGATCCCTTTCCATTTAACATGATTAGATCTATGCTTTAGGAAAAGCTTTGGCAATTATGTGGGGATAAATTAGAGAGAAAAGAAAACTGAATGAAAGGAAACTAGGTTATTTCAATAACTCGGTAAAGGTGTGATGAAGGTGATGGTGGCTGAGCTGAAGGAAGGGAGATGTTGCAAAGGTAAAATGGATAAAACTTGGCAATAGATTAGATCAGAGTAGAGAGGGAGAAGAAAAGAGTGAAGAATAGCTCCAAAGATGTAAAAGTGGATGATTAGAAGATCTCTTTCCAAAATTAAACCAAACAATTCATGGTTTGAGTTTAATCCTTCAACCAAATTCAATCAACCTCATGATATCATCTAGCCCCATCTAGAGCACGATACATTATCAAAACTTTGCTAAAATGTTATTAAGTTATGCATATGACACTCCTTCTTTCTATTAGTTTAGTAATCTTGCAAAAAAAAAAAAAAAGAAAGAAAGAAGGCTAATTGCTGGCTCCTTACAATTACTATTTCCTTTCTCCATCACATATATGGTTCTAGGCAAACTATAAGAACCACAGCTTCTCTATTTGCCCAGCTTTCTAGGGATGTTTTTCTTTTCTCTTTTATCTATATATGCTTACAAAACCAGAGCTAGGTTATATTGAGAGAGGACATGATAACTGTCTTCAAGTACCAGAAACAGCACAATACAGTAAAACATTGGATTTGGAGTCACAGGACATGGGTTCAATCCTGCCCCTATTAATTTTTTACCTGTAAAATGACAGAGTTTTGGACTAGATAACTGTAAAGTTTCTTATTACCCTAAGTCTACGATCCTATTTGAAGATCCAGAATGCAAGTGAAATATCAAATTTGTTTGGTCCTGGGGGCAAAGCAGGGAGAAATATATAGATACAAATGAGGAAACTGAGGTTTGATGTGACAAAAAATGTTGAATTACTGTTATCTAACTGATTATGATGAATGTACTATAGAGACTTGATCTATTGCAGTAGATTCTAGAACACTATTTTACTCTTCAAAAGAAACACTTCAAATTTCTCTGAATGAGGAAACAATGTGTCAGATCAAATATCAAAACAAATTAGAGTTCTACCGAGGTCAACAGTCAGTTGCAACCTTATGTTTTCAAAAAGCTAAATTAATCTTTCGGAGATAAAAGTCAATTTGGAATCTATCTTAAAACATAATTTTAGATTTACTTATGAGCTTCAAACTTGTGAAAAATCTCTTTTAGGCTTCATTTCAACTTTTTCCTTGGAGGTTTCTTTAGTCGATTTCCTTACTAGAATTATAGAATTTTAGAACTTGAAAAGACTTGAATGGAAATCTAGCCCAAGCTATTTCTGCAGGGAGGAGGGAGGAAAGAATCTCCTCTATAAAATATTAAGAAATGCTCATCTAATTACTTAAAGATCTTCTGCCCATAAAGGAGAACTACCTTCCTCCCAAGGTGCTATTTGCTTTTTGTCTCATAGTGTACTATAACAGTCCTGGAAACAAATTCAGATTATGAAAGACTTAGAAGAGACTGTATTTTACTGTAGAAAGTACTAGAGCTTCTACAGAAAGGAAACAACATGGTTAGATTTATGTTTTAGGAAAAGCTGCTTTGGCAGTTATGTGGGAGATAAATAATTGGATGCAATTGGGTTATTTCAATAGCCCAGGCAAGGAGTGATGAGGGCCTCAATATTGGTGGCTGAGTTGAAGGAAGAGAGGTGTTGCAAAGGTAAAAGAGGTAAAATTTGATAATAGATTATATCAGAGTAGAGAGGAAGAAGAAAGAGTCAAGAATAGCTCCAAAGGTATGAATGTAGATGACTAGGAGGGAGATGCTTCCAACAGATATAGGAAAGTTGGCAAGAGGGGAGGAGATGATGTGGGTGGGACAGGAGGGATGCAATCAGTTCTGGTTCAGACAAGGTGAATTTAAGATGCCTAAGGAAGACTTAGGTCCTCAAGAGGGAGTTGAGAGTGTGAGACTGCAAAGGAGAGAAAAGAGGATTGTGTAGATCTGGGAGTCATATGTATAGAGCTGACAGTTAAACTCATGAGAACTAGTGAAGTCAAAAAACTAACACATTTAGAAAATGGTAGATTGTCCAACAAAGAGTGCTATGGGGTACTGAACATATGGGGGAAAGATTTCAGCGGTAATCCAGCAAATGAATAGCTAAATAGATAGGAGAGCCAGAAGGAAGCAATGTTATAAAAAAGACAGAAAGGAGTGTCTAGAGGGAAGAGTTAACAGTGTCAAGTGTTGTCAATTAGGTAAAAGGATGAAAATTTAGGAAAAAATGTAGATATCATTGATAATAGTCAACAAAGATTTATTATGCACTTATGATGTGACAGGCTCTGAGCTAATACAAGATTTAGAAGAAGATATTGTGGTTACTAAGTTTTGTAAAATTCATTTTAAGATGTAAAATGTTTGTTGATGATGGGGCTGATAGTGTGACCACATCGGGTGAAGGCAATGGTCATTGCTAAGTGAGGAAAGATGCCACTACTCCAGGTATTTTTAGAAGTCTATGAAGCCTGCAGCTTATTCTGTTAAAAGTACAGAATTGGGGGGGGGGGGGAGCGCAACGCGGAGCCAAGATGGCAGAGTGAAGACATGACTCTCTGTGCCCTCCTCTGACCTTCTCTCAAACAAACAGAAGAATAAGCCTCTGGACTGATTTTTAACACAAATATTTGGATTACAAAACATTTCTTGCAGAAAGTACCTTTGAAGAGCTCCATAGCAGGTATGTTTCAGTCGGGCAGGGGCTCAGGCAGTTAGGTCTTGGTGGCTCCAGGAGGCAGGGAAGGAAACTGGGCAGGACTCAGTTTGGCAGATTTTAAACACCTGGGGAGTCTATCTGAGGCTTTCAGGACACTCTGCCCTGATTGCAAGCAGGTGCTTTGGCAGATCCGCCTTTTGTAAAAGGCAGATTGTAACCCTCCGCAAAAGCAAAGTCCTAGCCCCACCGGCCCAGCACCGGAAGTTAATTAGTAGAATTGCCCCAGGACAAACTACCACAGCCACTGCTTCTCTGCTTTAAACAGACCCCAAGCTTTTTTTTTTTTTTTAAATGAGTAAGAAACAGAAGAGAGCTCTCACCACAGATAGCTTCTATGGAGAGAAAGAAGGGCAGACTCCAGATCCTTAGGTTCCTATAGGCAAAGCAACTCCAGAGATAGCCATCAAGGGAGACACGACCTGGTCCCCCTTTCACCAGGCCTTCCTGGAAGACTGCATAAAGAATCTCAAAAGAGAACTGGATGAGAAATGGGGAAATGAATTGAGATCAGTGCAAGAAGCTCTCCAAAAGGGATATGATAAAGACACCAATTTACTGAAAAACAAAATTGGTAAAATGGAAAAAGACAACAATGGACTGAAAAACAAAACTGGTGAAATGGAAAAAGTAAGCAATGAAAAAAAATTCAATTGAGCAAGTTACAAAAGGAGCTAAAAAAGGTAACAAAAGAAAATAATGCATTAAAAATTAAAATTGAGGGGCAGTTAGGTAGCACAGTGAATAGACCACCAGCCCTGAAGTCAGGAGGACCTGAGTTCAAATCTGGTCCCATACACTTAACATTCCCTAACTGTGTGACCCTGGGCAAGTCACTTAACCCCAATTGCCTCAGCAAAAAGCAAAATAAAATAAAATAAAATAAAATAAAATAAAATAAAATAAAATTGAACAAATAGAAGTGAATGACTCAATAAGACTTCAAGAATCAGTCAAACAAAAACAAAAAAAAAATGAAAAAGTAGAAGAAAACATGAAATATCTCCTAGGAAAAACAACAGACTTGGAAAATAGATCTAGGAGAGACAATCTAAGGATTACTGGACTTCATGAAAGCCATGATGAAAAAAAGAATCTAAATACTATCTTCCAGGAAATCTTGAAAGAAAACTGCCCTGATGTTTTAGAATCAGAAGGCAAAATCACCAACCATTGAAAGAAGTCACCAATCACCTCCTGAAAGAGACCCCAAAAGTAAATCCCCAAGGAATATCATGGCTATATTTCAGGACTATCGCACCAAGGAAAAGATTTTGCTAGCAGCTAGAAAGAAACAATTCAAATACCGAGGAACTGTAATTAGAATCACACAAGATCTGTCAGCCTCCACATTGAAGGACTGAAGGGCCTGGAACCAGATATTCCGAAAGGCAAAGGAACTTGGATTACAGCCAAGAATAAGTTATCCAGCTAGAATGAGCATTATCTTCCAGGAAAAAAGATGGCCATTCAATGATATAGGTGAATTTCACCTATTTCTAATGAAAAAAGATCAGATCTGAACAAAAAATTTGACCTCCAAATACAGAACTCAAGAGAAGCATAAAAAGGTAAAAAGGAAAGAACTCTTGAGAACTATATTTCTACTATGGGTATACTTAAAGAATGAGGGTATAATTTGATATTACTTTGATAATATGAGAAAAAGAAACTAGAGATGGAAAGGCTATCACACTGGGAAAAGGAGGGGGAAAGGTGGTAAAATAAAGTTAAAAATAAAGGAGGTAAAAATAAGGTAAAATCTCATGAAGAGGCAAAGAAAACCTAATATAATTGAGGGAAAAAAGGCAGGGAGATGAGCATTGTGTAAATCTTATTCATCAGATTGGGCTCTAAAAGAGTGTATCAGACACATTTGGTTTCACAGAGAAACTTGTCCTTCCTCATAGAGAAGTGGGAGGGAAAGGATTAAAAGAAAGGGACAGACTAATAGAAGGGAAAAGAGAAGAATCAGGGGAAAGGATTAAAAGAGGAAGAGGAGCTTTAAAGGGGGGAGGATTGTTTGGGGGAGGCGGTCATCAAAAGCAAAATACTGGGGAGTGGGGAAAAGAGAAAGGGGAAAGGAAAGAGAAAAACATAACTTGGGTAAATAATATAGCAGGAAATACAGAATTAGTTATTTTAACTGTGAATGTGAATGGGATGAACTCTCCCATAAAGCGGAAGAGAATAGCAAAATGGATTAAAAACCAGAATCCAACAATATGCTGTTTACAAGAAACACATCAAGCATAGACACACATACAGGGTGAAGGTAAAAGGCTGGAGCAGAATCTATTATGCTTCAGGTGAACAAAAAAAAGCAGGGGTAGCAATCCTTATCTCAGAGCAAGTAAAAGCAAAGATAGATCTAATTAAAAGATAAGGAAGGAAACTATATTTTACTAAAGGGTACCATAGATAACGTAGCAATATCAATACTAAATATATACGCACCAAGTGGTATAGCATCTAAACTCCTAGAGGAGAAATTAAGAGAGATGCAAGAAGAAATAGACAGCAAAACTATACAAGTGGGGGATCTCAACCTTGCTCTCTCAGAATCAGATAAATCAAACCACAAAATAAATAAGAAATTAGGGAGGTAAACAAATTGTTAGAAAAGTTAGGTATGATAGATCTTTGGAGAAAATTCAATAGAGACAGTAGGGAGTTTACTTTTTTCTCTGCAGTTCATGGAACTTATTCAAAAACTGACCATGTGTTAGGGCATAAAAACCTCAAAATCAAATGCAGAAAGGCAGAAATAGTAAATCCATCTTTTTCAGATCATGATGCAATAAAAACCACATGCAATATAAGGCCAGGAGAAAACAGACCAAAAGTTAATTGGAAATTAAATAATCTAATCCTAAAGAATGAATGGGTGAAAGAGCAAATCATAGACACAATCAATAATTTCATCCAGGAGAATGACAATAATGAGCAACATACCAAAATTTGTGGGATATGGCCAAAGCAGTTATAAGGGGTAATTTTATATCTCTAGGTGCTTACTCACATAAAATAGAGAAAGAAAAGATCAATGAATTGGGCTTACTATTAAAAAAAACTAGAAAAAGAATGAATTAAAAACCCTTAATTAAATACCAAATTGGAAATTCTGGAAATAAAAGGGGAAATTAATAAAACTGAAAATATGAAAATTATTGAATTAATAAATAAAACTGAGTTAGTTTTATGAAAAAACCAACAAAATAGATAAGCCTCTAGTTAATTTAATTAGAAAAAGGAAAGAGGAAAATTAAATTGTTAGTCTCAAAAATGATAAGGGAGAACTTGCCTCCAATGAAGAGGAAATTAGAGAAATAATTAGGAGTTACTTTGTCCAACTTTATGCCAATAAATTTGATAATCTAAATGAAATGGAGGAATATCTACAAAAATATAGACTGCACAGGTTAACAGAAGAGGAAATAAACTATTTAAATAGCCCCATATTAGAAAAAGAAATGGAACAAGCTATTAATCAACTCCCTAAGAAAAAATCTCCAGGGCCAGATGGATTGACATGTGAATTCTACTAAACATTCAAAGAATAATTAATTCCAATACTATATAAACTATCTGAAAGAATAGGGAAAGAAGATGTATTACCAAATTCCTTCTATGATACAGATATGGTGCTGATAGCTAAATCAGGTGGAGTGAAAACAGAGAAGGAAAACTATGGACCAATTTCCATAATGAATATTGATGCAAAAATTTTAAATAAGATATTAGCAATGAGATTACAGAAAGTCATCCCCAGGATAATACATTATGACCAAGTGGAATTTATACCAGGAATACAGGGCTGGTTCAATATTAGAAAAACTATTAGCATAATCAATTATATTAATGGCCAAACTAACAAAAACCATATGATTATCTGAATAGATGCAGAAAAAGCATTTGATAAAATCCAACACTCATTCCTATTAAAAACACTAAAAAGTATAGGAATAAATGGGCTTTTCCTTAAAATGATTAGAAGCATCTACTTAAAACCATCAGCAAGCATCATATGTAATGGAGACAAACTAAAACCATTCCCAATAAGATCAGGAGTGAAACAAGGCTGCCCACTGTCACCATTACTATTTAATATTGTTAGAAATGTTAGCTTTGGCAATAAGAGAAGAAAAAGAGATTAAAGGAATTAGAGTAGGTAATGAGGAAACCAAATTATCACTCTTTGCAGATGATATGATGGTATACTTAGAGAACCCTAGAGACTCAACTAAAAAATTACTAGAAACAATTCACAACTTTAGCACAGTTGCAGGATAGAAAATAAATCCATATAAATCATCAGCATTTTTATATATTACCAACAAAGTTCAGCAGCAAGAGATACAAAAAGAAATTCCATTCAAAATAAATGTTGATAGTATAAAATATTTGGGAATCTATCTACCCATGAAAAGTCAGGAACTATACGAACTAAATTACAAAACACTTTCCACACAAATAAAGTCAGACCTAGTCAATTGGAAAAGCATCAAGTGCTCATGGGTAGGGCGAGTGAATATAATAAAAATGACAGTACTACCCAAATTAATATATTTATTTAGTGCCATACCAATCAAACTCCCAAGAAATTTTACAGATCTAGAAAAAAATAGTAGCAAAGTTCATCTGGAAGAACAAAAGGTCAAGAATTTCAAGGGAATTAATGAAAAAAAAGACTGATGAAGGTGGCTTTGCTGTACCAGATCTAAAACTATATTTGGGATAAGTACTCACTATTCCACAAAAACTGCTGGGAAAATTGGAAACTAGTGTGGAAGAAAGTAGGGCTTGACCCACACCTAACACCACATACCAAGATAAGATCTAAATGGATTCATGATTTAGATATAAAGAGTGATATTATAAGCACATTAGAGAAACATAGGATAGTTTACCTCTCAGACCTGTGGAGATGGAATAAATTTATGTCCAAAGAAGAACTGGAACTCTTAAATGAACACCAGATAGATAATTTTGACTATATTAAGGTAAAAAGTTTTTGTACAAACAAAACTAATACTTACAAGATTAGGAGGGAAGCAATAAATTGGGAAATCATCTTTACATTTAAGGGTTCTGATAAAGGCATCATTTCTAAAATTTATAGAGAATTGTCTCATATTTATAAGAATTCAAACCACTCTCCAATCGATAAATGGTCAAAGGATAAGAACAGGCAATTTTCAGATGATGAAATTAAAACCATTTCCAGTCATATGAAAAGGTGTTCTGCTACTGATCAGAGAAATGCAAATTAAGACAACTCTGAGGTACCACTACACACCTGTCAGATTGGCTAAAATGACAGGAAAAGATAATTATGAATGTTGGAGGGGGTGTGGGAAAACTGGGACTTTGATACATTGCTGGTGGAACGGTGAACGGATCCAACCATTCTGGAGAGCAATTTGGAAGTATGCTCAAAAAGTTACCAAACTGTGTATACCTTTTGACCCAGCAGTGTTTCTATTGAGCTTATATCCCAAAGAGATCTTAGAGGAGGGAAAGGGACCCACACGTGCAAGAATGTTTGTGGCAGCCCTTTTTGTAGTGGCTAGAAACTGGAAGCTGAAGGGATGCCCATCAGTTGGAGAATGGCTGAATAAATTATGGTATCTGAATGTCATAGAATATTATTGTTCTGTAAGAAACGACCAGCAGGGTGATTTCAGAGAGGCCTGGAGAGACTTGCATGAACTGATGCTGAGCAAAGTGAGCAGAACCAGGAGATCATTGTACACAGCAACAACAATACTATATGATGAACTATTCTGATGGACATGGTTCTCTTCAACAATGAAATATTTCAAACCAGTTCCAATTGTTCAGTGATGAAGAAAGCCATATACACCCAGAGAGAAGCCTGTGGGATCTGAGTATGGACTACAACATAGCATTTTCATGCTCTCTATTAATGTTTGCTTGCATTATGTTTTCCTTCTCAGGTTTTTTTTCTTGTAGACTGGATTTTTCTTGTACAGCAAGGTAACTATATAAATATGTATACACATATTCGATTTGTCAAATATTTTAACATAATTTACATGTTTTAGATTTCCTGTCATCTAAGGGAGGGGGCGGGGGAAGGAGGGAAAAATTTGTAACAGAAAGTTTTGCAAGGGTCAATGTTGAAAAATTACCCATGCCTATGTTTTGCAAATAAAAAGCTTTAATAAAATATTATTTAAATTAAAAAAATAAAGTTAAAAAAAAAAGTACAGAATTGTGTAGGTCAGCTAGGTGCAGTGGATAGAGCATCACCCTTGATATCAGGAGGACCTGAATTCAAATCTGGCTTCAGACACTTAAAATTTGAGCTATGAGACCCCGGGCAAGTCACTTAACCCGAATTGTCTCAGCAAAAAAAAAAAAAAAAAAAAAAAAAAAAGTACAGAATTGTGGACAACTTTTGTACTTCCTGAATAGGTATAATTGTTTTTAGAATACTCAAGTTGACTTAGAAATCAATTTCAACAGGGGCAGCTAGGTGGTGCATGGATAGAGCACCAGCCTTGAAGTCAGGAGGACCCAAGTTCAAATATGACCTCAGATATTTAATACTTCCTAGTCATGTAACCCTGGGAAAATCACTTAACTCTAATTGCTTCAGCCAGAAGAAAAAAAGAAATCAATTTCAACAGATAAGATAGGTGACCATGTTTTCCCCCAACTAAAACAAAACCCAAGTCTGATCATAAAGTTTAGCTTGATTATAAAGATTAGCTTGGGTTCTTCATGTGACCTATCAATTACCTTTAAATAAATACCAAAAATGGAGTACCAGAAATATTTTGGGCAGTAAAGTATCATTTGAATAAGTACATACAGCCCAAAATACTTTGGAAAAATATGTTATCTACCAACCATCCACATACACACAGTGCCCTAATTCAGCCCATCATCTTTTGTTTAGATTGTCGAAATAGCTTCCTAATTGATCTCCAAGTTCCAAATCTTTCCCCACTCTAATATATTTTCCACAGGGACACAAAGTGATTTTCTTAAAGCACAGGCCTGATCATGTTACACTCCAACTCAATATATTACAGTGACTTTATATCTCTAGGATCAATCAATAAATAAACATTTATTAAGTGCCTATTAGATGTGCTATGTAGGGGGGGATATAATTCAATGAATAAAACATCCCTACTCATACAGAACTTATATTCTAATAAGGAAGACAAGTATACATACAAGTATATATAGAATAAATATAAAGAGAATAAATACAAAGTATTAAGTAAAAGGTATTTGGAGAGTAAAGGCACTGGCAGTTGAGGCAAAGTTATCAACCTTTAAATCTGATAACAATATTTAAAAATCTTCATGGCCTAGCCTCCATGTATCTTTCCCCAACCTCATTACAACTTACTAATGACCATGAATTCCCAGGTGTAGACAAACTAGGTTTTTATATTTTCCTTTACATATCTCTCTCCATCTCCCATATGTATGCCTTGGGCTGTCTCCATTATCTGCAAAGCACTCAGTCCTTAACTTGGTCTCTTGGAATCATTAGCTCTTCTAAGAATCAGCTAAAAAGACACCTTGTACAAGAGGTCTTTACTGATCTTCACAGCAGTTAGTAATTTCCACTCCAAATATCTCTTTTGTGTGCATATATGTGTATGTATACACACACACACACTTTTCTGTGTCGTCTCTTCTGTTCAAATGCAAATTTCTTGACTTTCATTTTAGTCTTTGTATTCCTGTGCCTAATATAATTGCCAATATGTAATAGGTGATTAACACATGTTTGTTGATTGATATTTGTTGACAAATCAGTTTCATCTCTCTAGAGACATACCAACTATAGGCTCCCACTGCACTAGCTGTACCAGTTCTAACCTTAAATTCCAATTTTTTTTTGCTTTCATTAGTCACTGAACTTAATGAAGAAAAACATGTTCTGAAATTGTTCTTTTACTTTGGAGAATTAGAATTTAACTGTTATCATTAAACACATGCATAAAATTCACATGCAAGATTCAAAAACGCTCTTACTTTTGTAAGATGGTCCACTTTCATGTTGTCAATAATTAGGTTTTTCTGGGAGAGCTCTATTTTCAGCAACTGGATGTTATGAAGCAGTTCTTTTCTTTCAATAAGCTGCCTTGTGATGACAGTTTTCCCCTCTTTTTCTTCTGATGAAGAAATTTCATCTGTAGGCATTGTAGTTTCTAAGCTAAGATCTTCAGACTCTAGAGAACTGGAAATGTTGACTCTTTTTAATTCTTTAGGAATTTTTTGTGACATGTTTGCTGTTACTGATGGATTTTCCTTTGCAACTTTTGATTTAAAAATTCTGCTGATAAAAAAAAAATTAAGATTAAATCTACCCCAAAACATATACATGTAATGGGCATAATGCAAAAGATAAAAAATTTTCCTTAACAAAAATTAATTACAAGATACTTCTAAGCTACTGCTTGTTAGATTACTACTACAATTAAGCATGAAATTCATGTGCATATTACTTGGGACAAACAATAATTTTTGGCAAGATTTCATTTTGTAACAGCAATGGTTGTGTGTGTGTGTGTGTGTGTGTGTGTGTGTTTGTACTTCTACAGATGACTATGCTCACTGAGAACATTTTTATCTTTGTTTCCCCAGGTTAGCATAGTTCTAGGTACTAAACTAGTATTTAATAGATGTTGATTGGTTTAACGGTATTCTTTCTGAAAAATAAAGCCTGCATCAATCATATTGCAGCAGTCTTAGACATACAGCTATCAGGTTAGTTTTTTTAAATCATAATTTTAACATATTACTCAATTCAAAACTGTTCACTGGCTGCTCATTGTTTACAAAATAATTTCAAACTCCCTACCCTGGAGTTTAAATAATGGACAGTTTAGTCCCAAGCTACTTTCCCATCTCTTTCTCTTACCACTTTAAAATACAAAGCTTCTCTACTATATCAATTAGCTCATCCCTCTTAGATTCTTGTCCTTTGCTGATACTTCCCTCTTCCGACGTGCCCATTCACAGCATGGATATTTAAATATGTATATGTAATATAGATAATCACACACACACACACACATACACATATGTAATATAGATAACTACCTATAAAGTAGTGTTCAAATCCCACCTCCTAAGCAGCTTTCTCAAACAACTCAGGTAGGAATGTTCTCTCCCTTCTTGCCTCCTTAATCTGAACCTTTTCATTTATCCACAGTTATTGGTATTTAAGGCATGCTGCCTATAAATATGTATGTATAAATACACATGTACACATGTCACTGGTGTGACTATAGGCTAATCTTTTCAGACACAGGATCTATACACTGTTGAATAGGGAATTATATGTAAAAAGAATTAGATATACATCTCTATTTATTCATATCTATATCTGTATATCTACACATGCCAGAAACAGCTTGGTAGCTCAGTGAATAAAGAGCTAGGCTTGGAGGCAGAAAAACTTGTGTTTACATGTAGTTAATGATGCATATTTGCTCTGTGACCCTAAGTTAATCAAGTAGTCTGCTTGGCTCTTCAATTATAAAATGGGAATGACAATAGCACCTACCTCTCAGAGTTGTGAGGATCAATTGAGATAAAATTTATAAATCCTTTAGCACAGTGCCTAGCACACAGGGCGCTAAGTAGATGTTAGTTATTATTGTTATTATTGAACTTGAAATCAGGGAGACTGGATTTCAATCCTACTTCAAATTCTTCCTAAATAGGAGACAGGGAAGTCTCTTAACCTCTGCCAGTCTCCATTTTCTCATCTGTTCAATGGCAGTAATAACACCTCAAGGCTTCTGAGATAATGAAAAATTCTTTCCAAAACCAAAAGCAAAATGTAAAGGTGAGCTTTTACTACAGGAAGCCTTCCCCAAACCATCTTAATTCCTGTGTCTTCCCTGTGTTAACTGTTTAATATTTATCCTGTATATAGTTTCCTTTGTATATACTTGTTTTTGTATTGTCTTCCTCATTTAAGATATGGATTGTTTAAGAAAGAAATCTAGACCATGAACCCCAAGATATCAAGGAAGGAAAAAAAAGAAGGAATAAAATAAAGAAAAGAAAGGGAGATAGCTAGCTGTGTTGGCCAGTCCTCAGTGAGGCAGTTCCTACTCATAAAGATTGTTCTTCTTTCTGGAAAAGGACCTCGACACCAGGGAGTTGTTAACAAGACATTCCAGTGAATTGGATTTGAGGGAGGGAGGGCTGTTCAAGCCCTGACTCACTTTCCCCTCCAGATCCATCTGGGTCCAGTGGCCAGATATAAATCAGGATAACTAGATATGGTCCTGGTTACAGTGGGAGACCTTTTTTAAAAAATTGTTTTGGGCAGCTAGGTGGCTCAGTGGATAGAGCACCAGCCCTGAAGTCAGGAAGACCTGAGTTCAAATCTGGTCTCAGACACATAACATTCCCTAGCTGTGTGACCCTGGGCAAGTCACTTAACCTCAATTGCCTCAGCAAAAAAAAAAGCAAAAAAAAAATGTTTTAATTTTTAATTAGTTGTTTTAATTAAATTTTTTCTTTATTTTTCTAGTTATAAATGTACATTATTATTATTATTTTTTAAAAATACACATTTCTTTATGAATCATGTTGGGAGAGATCTTAGACTTAAGATCTTTAAAAGATCTCAGCTTGACTGAGGTAACTACCAGTTTAATGATTTAATGATTACGGCTAGGTAAGAAAGATATGAGGTAAAGAATGGCCTTTTTCACCCTGTCTCCAATCAATTAATCAACCTGGGATGGGAAAGCCCTCAGGATTTCGGGTCAAAACAACAACTGCTATTTACATTCATTCTGAGGCAAAGAAGTCCAACAGAAATATCAAATAGGCTTGACCTGGAATCTTTTGTTGGCCCAATTTAAGAGGGCCAGTCATGTTTTAAGGCTCGGTCCTTAAATACGAAATCTAGTCAGTGATCCCTAAGATATGGAAAAAGGAGGATTAAAAAACAAAACAAAATAAAGCAAACCCCCCCCCCAAAAAAAAGGTCATTCTGTCACTCTTTGCCTCATTTCTTCCTTACCTCATCTTAATCACTTTCTGGCCACTGGACCCTGATGGCTGTGGAGAAAATGTGAAGCAAGTGACTTGTACAGTTCTCCCTCATTTATATCCAACTCACTTGCATGTCATGACATCACCCCCTGACGTCATGTTTTTCTTCAAGAAGGATGGGCAGACAACAATAAATCTCCCCCATTAGACAGTAAGCTCCTTGAGGGTAGGTATTGTCTTTTGCCTCTTTTTTGTGTGTGCCCGGCGCTTAGCACGGAGCCTGGCACCTAATGTGGCTTAATAAATATTTACTGATTTGAAATGAATAGAAGCAACACTTTTTTTTTTTTTTTTTTTTCTGCTAAGGAAAACAGCAACAAGGGGAGGCTTCCTGGTCCGGCTCGGAAGAGAACCCGCCAGCTGCGGGTTAACCCGAGCTCGGGACAAATAATTACCATGGACGCAAGCCCTGGAGCTGAAGCTGGAACCGCCCGTACTGCCGCCCGTTGAAGCCTTCGTGATTTCCCTGTTCGGGCCCTCCTCGGCAACAGCCCGGCCTCTCCGGGAGGAAGCCGTAACCAGGACAACCGCACCGGTAAAACAAAGGAGGAAGCAGCCACTAGTCCGATCCTCAAGCCATGCCGAAACTAAACCGGTTAATTAGGAGCCGCGGGAAGCAGCGGAGCATGTTGGGAAGTGAAGTTCTGAGAAAAGCCGGCCCTAAGCGAGCCAACCCGAAAGGAACATCTCTTCTGTTCTTCCCACTTGACTAAGAGCACAGGGAGGAGGCGGGGCATGCCGGGAAGTGAAGTTCTTTGAAATGTTTAGCCTAGCGGAGCCAATCTGAGAGAACCATCTCTTCGACTTGGTAGCAAGGCACGCCGGGAAGTGAAGTTCTTTAGAAGTCCTGAGGCAAGCCAACTTAAGAGCACCAATCTCTGACGTAGAGCTACAAGTTTGACCAATCACGGAGGCTGCCGGAAGGGGCAACTGCTTGGAAGTGCGGAGTTTGCCTTCTTTTCACTCTCCCCTCCGGTTTACTTCTTTGCTCTTTCAGAGGTAGGGCGGAACCTTGGGTTACGGTTAAGTTGTCCCTGCGCTTACCCAGTGCTGCTCTGGTTTTGTGGTAGGACCGCTTCTTGCCTTTAAACGTGATAGGCGGCCCGGTCCGGCCGGAGAGCGGGCAGCGAGCGCTATGCTCAAATCCCGGACGTTCTTGAAGAAGACCCGGGCGGGTGGAGTGTTGAAGATAGTGCGAGAGCATTATCTGCGCGACGACATCGGTTGCGGGGCCTCGGGCTGCACCGAGTGCTGCGGTGCCCAGGAAGGACCAGCCCTGGAGCCTCAACCACGCGACCCCGAGAGCAGCCTCTGCCCACAGCCTCACTACCTCATGCCGGACACCAACGTGCTACTCCACCAGGTGCCACGCAGAAAGCCTCGACTGACGAGGTCGCCCTCAAAGCAAGCCTGCTTCGTGAGGCGGCGTGGGAGGTTGGGCGGGTTCGGGGATCCTCAGCTGGGGCCTTGGGTTCGAGTCATCGCCCCGGCCACCTGCTGCCTGTGGGACTGGGAGCGAGTTTTATACCACCTCATAGAATTTAGAACTACAAGAGCTTAAAAATGCAAAGCAGATTAAAGCTAGGGGTTTCAAAAATTAAAATTTCAACGGAACGTAAGCATCGTATCTTTTCTTTTAGGTTTCAATTTTGTGTTGTCTCCCCATAGGCCTGTTTTCCCGTTTGTAAAACGAGGAAGATGGACCTTGAAGGGTTTCTGCTCAAAATTCTATGATTTCGCCTCTTGAGAATGGACTCCTTGGGTTAGGTTTTGGTTTGTGTCCCCCCTCCCCCCCCCAGTGAGTCGAAAATTTTTGTATTTTGAGTCAAGAATTGAACTGAAGATGAGTGTCTTAGCAGCTTTGTGATTTAGGACAAGTCCTTTATTCTGAGCTTGTTTCTTTATCCTTGAAATATGGGCATAATAAAGTTACAGTATACACTTCAATTGGTAGTTGTACTTTAGATTTGCTCATATATAAGCATTATGTAAATGTAACTTACTGTTTTTAATTTAATTGCCATTCTATTAGTTTTTACTTAGAAATATACTGTAGCTGGGGACATGAATTGGTGTAATCAGAAACCCCATCAACTCTGGGATTCTCATAAATGTTGATTATATGTTATTGGGTTGATGATCTTCCCTAGCTATAAAGGATCTCTGAAAAATTTAGACTTAAATTCAAATGAAGTAGTTCCCTTTCTTTGAATAGTTTTTATTCTTAGATTCAATTTTCACTAGTAAATGTAAAATTTATAAAGGATTATGTTTGATGAGAAGGTATATTGCAAAAGTAGAGTACATTGAAATAGGTATATTGCAAGATCAGAATAAAGTTTTGAGATATTTGAACACATTTTTCTTTTTTAAGATTGATATACTTGAGGATCCAGTCATCAGAAATGTAATCCTGCTACAAACAGTTCTCCAGGAAGTAAGGAATCGGAGTGCACCAGTATATAAGAGAATCCGAGATTTGATTAGTGATCTTAGCAAGCATTTCTATACCTTCACTAATGAGCATCATAGGTAAGATAATCATCTATGTTGAAAGTCAAAAAACTACTATATGGGAGTAATAATTTGTAATTTTTCCAAATACATAATTAAAATATTGTTTTACTTTCGAGAATTTCTAACATTTCATCTTATTGGTTTTATATTCCATAATACTTTTCTGTACATCCTCATTTAATCTTTGTGAGCACCTAACAAGATTGGTAGGGTAATTGATATCTTTTTTTCCCAGTTGAGAAATTTGAGACACACATTGAGTAATTTTCTTGAGATTCAATACTAGAATCAGGACCACCTATCTTCTGATTGATACTCCTTTGGGTTCAAGTATGTTTCTCCATAGTTCCATTTATGCTTCCAAAATTTTTCTGTAATTGACTTTAAAGTAGTGTTAATTGAATATTTGAAGTGCATTTTTATCAAGAATTCTCAGCAAAACTCTATAGTTTATAAAAATTTCATAGGCATAGCAATGTAAAGAATATAAAAATACAAAGCAGATTATGGCTATATAGATATTAAAAATAAAAATTTTAATAGGATGTAAGTATCAAGTTTCTTTGTGATAAAAACTATAAGACTAAGAAAGGGAATCTGTTAGATTTGGATTTTTATTTATTTATTTGCAAAACATATGTGTGGGTAATTCTTCAACATTAACCCTTACAAAGCTTTCTGTTACAGTTTTTTCCCCCCTACTCCCCACCCCTCCCCTAAATGGCAGGATATCCACTACATGTTAATTATGTTAAAATACTTGACAAATCGAATATATGTATACATATTTCCACACAACATTTTTGTGCAAGAAAAATCGTATCTACAAGAAAGAAAAATCAGATAAAGGAAACACAATGCAAGCAAACATCAATTGGGAGCATGAAAATGTTACGTTGTGGTCCACATTTCACATCCCTCTCTCTGGGTGTATACGGCTTTCTTCACTGAACAATTGGAACTGGTTTGAAACATTTCATTGTTGAAGAGAGCCATGACCATCAGAATTGATCATCATATAGTATTGTTGTTGCTGTGTATAATGATCTCCTGGTTCTTCTCATTTCACTCAGCATCAGTTCATGCAAGTCTCTCCAGGCCTCTCTGAAATCATCCTGCTGGTCGTTTCTCACAGAACAATAATATTCCATAATATTCATATACCATAATTTGTTCAGCCATTCTCCAATTGATGGGCATCCATTCAGTTTCCAGTTTCTAGCCACTACAAAAAAGGCTGCCACAAACATTCTTGCACATGTGGGGCCCTTTCCTTCCTTTATGATTTCTTTGGGATATAAGCCCAATAGAAACGCTGCTGGGTCAAAGGGTATGCACAATTTGATAACTTTTTGAGTATAGTTCCAAATTGCTCTCCAGAATGGCTGGATCCATTCACAGTTCCACCAACAATGTATCAGTGTCCCAGCCTTCCCACATCCCTTCTAACATTCGTCATTATCTTCTCCTGTCATTTTAGCCAATCTGAAAGGTGTGTAGTGGTACCTCAGAGTTGTCTTAATTTGTAGATTTGGATTTTTGTTGTATGTCTCAAACGTGTGTTTGTGTTATTGTTGTTAAAAGTTATATCCTGAAATACAAAGTTTGATCTTGGAAAATATGGCTATGCTTTAAAAAAAAAAACATACATATATATATTTATATATATATATATATATATATATATATATATAATACAATGAGATCTTGGTTATTCATTTATACTCTATGTTAGTCACAGTTACAGAAAAATGATGTAGTAGGTAGAATAATGGCTTCAGAACCAGAAATACTTAAGTTCAAATCCTGTCTAAGCCAATTCCTGAAGTTAACCTTGGGCAAAATTTGACTTTAATGAACTTTAGCCCCAGTCTGTAAAATGAGGAAAGAGGTCACTTCCAGATGGAAATAACCTTCCAACAGAGTACTAAATCTTCCCCCTCACTCCCTTCTTTCCTTCTGCCCTCCCTCTGGACCATTCTTCCCAAATCTATTCCTCGTATTTATATCACATACTCAGTTCTAATAGAGAACATTGGCAAAACATTTCAAATTTTGATTCCTTGCATTTAATGGAAACCTTGAACTACAATTCTTATTTTCTTCAAATTATGTGCTTTTTCCATTGTAAACCTGGTAAGATTTTGTTGGGAATAGTATTGTGCTAGATAAGAGAGGAAGGGTTGTAAGAGTAGTTAGCTGAACTGGATGAAGAGTCAGAAATACCTGGGTACATGTACTACCACTGTGAATGCCTTTTGACCTTGTGATTTAGCCAAGTACTTTCCCTCCTAGTTCCAGGTAGCTATTTAAAATAGCAAGCTGCAGGTCTGTAGTATCCAGTACCAGTGAAATAATAGGTTGATCCAACTTCCCCCACCCTTAACATCCCATTTAAAGCCATAGAATCTGGTTTTTCTACCTAGTTAATCCTGGATTACATTTGTCCTGCCTTTTTGATCAGGTTGGAGACTACTGGAGGGCTTAAAACAGAAGCAAAAGAAAATAGATGGACCTAGTGCCTGAAGAACCTCCACAGTGATATTGAGTAGCACTTAGGTGTCTTAGTGGCTAGAGCACTGGGTCAGGAGTTAGGAAAATCCGAGTTCAAATTTGGTTGTAGACACTTAGTAGTTGTATGACCCTGGACAAGTCACTTAACCTGTTTGGCTTAATCCACTGGAAAAGGAAATGGCAAACCATTCCAGTATCTTTGCTAAGAAAATATCTTGGACAATATAGTCTATTGGGTGACAGAATCAAATTTGACTGAATGAACAAATAAAACATGCTGAGCCTGGGAAACTCATCATCTAAATTCCAGTCTAGCCTTAGACATTTAACTAGGTTTGTGGCTCTGGGCAAGTCACTTAACCCTGTTTACCTCAGTTTCTTTATTTGTAAAATGCGCTAAAGAAGGAAATGGAAAAGCCCTCCAGTATCTTTGCCAAGAAAATTATAACTGAGGCTCATAAAAAGTTGAACATTAGGGGCAGCTAGGTGGCGCAGTGAATAGAGCACCAGCCCTGAAGTCAGGAGGACCTGAGTTCAAATCTGGTCTCAGACACATAACAGCTGTGTATCCCTGGGCAACTCACTTAACCCCAATTGCCTCAGCAAAAAAAAAAAAAAAAAAAAAAAAAA
>JAJPUD010001547.1:285384-334036 GCA_023553655.1 Myrmecobius fasciatus | reverse complement strand
TAGAAAAATGACTCATATGTTTTGTAAATAAAAAGCTTTATAAAAATGAAAAAGAAAAAAAAAAAGATTTGTGTAGTTCTAATAGGGTAGCTAACTGTCACAACAGATGGAATAATGTGCCTGGAGTCAGGAAGACTCATCCTTGTGAGTTCAAGTGGCCAGTGTGAACCTGGGTTAGTCACTTAACCCTGTTTGCTTCAGTGTCTTCACCAGTAAAATAAGCTCGAGAAGAAATGGAAAATAACTCCAATATTTTTGCCAAGAAAATACCACATGGGGTCACAAACAGTTGGATGTGCCAAAACCTGTAGTAAGACCTTCACCATAATCCAGTTTCCCAATGATCCTAGGAAGTAGATGCTGTTATTATCTCCATTTTACTGATGAGGAAACAGAGGGAAATAATAAAGTGACTTGCCCAGAGTGATACAGCTAGTAAGTGCCTAAGGCCAGATTTGAATTCAGGTCTTCCTGACTCCCAAGGTCCATTCATTTGTGCTTAACCACTCATTTGATTCTACTATTCTACCCTTAGTAGTAGATATTTTTATTCTCATTTTATAGGTGAAAAAACTGAGGCTAAGAGATTAAATGATTTTCCTGGAGCCACAGAGACTGAGAGACTTAGGGACTTAAGTCTTCTTGACAAGTCCAACATTCTATTGAGTATGCTTATTGCTCTTTATAGTAATCATATACTCAGCTTGCATATGAATGCTATTTAAATAGTTTTTTCCAGGTTATATGACTAAGTTGTTTTCTCTACCTTCTTTTTTTTTGTTTGTTTGTTTGTTACTATCAGTAAATATAAAGTATTCTACAGTTTCATTTTTAAAATAAAGAAATGGAATATTCAGTAAATATAGTAATGATTAAAATTGACATTTTGCTCAATATAATTTTTGAAAATACTCATAGATAACCATTGGAGCTAAGGGGATTATGAACAGAGATAGAGCGTGCAATGTGCACCTAGATCAAGCTACATTTGGACACATTTTCACTGAGTAATGGGATAATTTCTCTTGTCTTTTTTCTCCTGTTTGTATACAGATCATCATCCAAGGACTTAAAAACTTAAACCGGGCTGTTCATGAGGACATAGTGGCTGTGGAACTTTTGCCCAAAAGTCAGTGGGTAGCACCATCTTCTGTCATCCTGCAAGATGAAGGTCAAAATGGTGATGATGTAGAAGACGAAGAGGAAAAAGAAAACACTGTATGAAATTAACAGGTTTTCATGCTCAGTTTTATTTCTTTTTAATGACCATTTAAGATAAACTTTATAGTGTTTTTAACATTAAAATTTTAAACTCTGTATTATTTTTGTAATATGCTATTTTTTTCTTGAAATACTTCTGAGTAATTGAGATCACGAATGGATTTGAGTATATGTTTTAGCAGACTATTTTTAAACAAAGTCGAATATAAATTCTATCATTTTATGAGTAAAATGGCCTAAATATATGTTAAGATGCAGAAATATGTTTTAGGGGAAGTTTTGATCATTTGCTTCAGATATAAAGAAACTTGATTTTGATGTCAAAATTTAAAATACATGAATTTTAAGTTAATTAGGGAGAAGCATGAATGGTGAAAAGAAATCATAGGACTTGCATCCTATGTATTAGACCTGCATTTGAATCTGATCTGTGTTCTTGTGTGACATGGAACAGATCATCTGTAAAACCTGGATAGTTTCCTCATCTAAAATAAAAAAGTGGGACTATATCATCTCTAAGATTACTTCTAGCTATTGATCTCATTTTTCTATTAACTGACATCTAAGTTATACAGTTTTAAAAATTACTTGTAACAAAGGACAATAGTACTATAATTTGCAATTTAGTCTGTTTTATCCAAAATTTCCCTTACATAAAGGCATATTTTCCAAATTTACTCCATTGCCTTTTTCTATATATTTTTAATGAGACCCAGTATGAGAAAGAATACTTTCAAATGTTTATCATCATCAAGGACACAGAGTTAAGAGTATATATAATCAACATTTTGATTTTTTATTTAATTCTTGTGATTCTTAGAATGTCATATTCGAAGCAGAATTTGTAGTGGTGATATGTTTTTTTCCCATATTTGAGTGACATACTATGGAATTTACTATTAATTTTGTCTTTGGAATATATGTATGTGGTGTTATAGGTGAAAGTATTGTTTTCATCTAGAGTTCTTTTGGTCCTTTTTGTAATCAACCCTTTTGACACTGAATCATAGAATTTTAGAACTACAGGAAGCTTAGATGAGCTCATCTGCCACAACTACCTCATTTTACAGATGGAGCAACTGAAGCCCAGAGTGATTAAATGATTTGCTCACGTTAGCTAATTTCTAGTTCTGGTTGCTGAACAGAATTCCAGCCTTTTCACTATACCACATACTTCTTTTTCTCTCTGATTCTTTTAAGAAAAGTTTATAGTAGTAGGAAATGTTTTCTGATAACAGATATTTATTCTATGTTTATTTTTCTAAATTGCAGGTGAGAATCATGACAAGATTTACTAAAAAATTTAGTTTCCATACCCCGTTTTGCCTACAAGACTAAACACAATGTCATATTAAAATAGAAAAGATCATTTTTTCAAATAAATAGTAGTTCATTAAGTCCAATTGTGGTATTGAATACTGGTAGATGCTGAAAATACAAAAGACAAAAGTTGAAATAAATCTTTCCTGTAAAAGATTACATTTTTTCTAGACAATACAACACATATATAAACATAAATTCAGTGTTAGGTACTCTCTGGAGAATAAGAAGGATCTCATGTAGGTAGTTCTGGTTCTGAGCTTTGAAGAAAATTAGGCTTCTAAGAAGTGATAGTAAAGAGTGAGTGAATTCTAGCCATGGGATATAGTCCATGTGAAAGTAGAATTGAGAGATATTCTTCATGAATAATAGCAGGAACACCAGTACTGCAAAGGTATATTGGAGCCAGGTTCCAGGAGTTTTAATGTTTTTAAACAAAGAAATTTGTATTTGACCCTAGAGAAAAAGGGTCAAACTGGAGTTCATATAGCATCTGGTTTTTAGGTATTTATTTAGTTACAGTTTTGTTGGCCTAGCATATGTATTACTTTACTGTAGATGATACTACTTTGAAAGTTTGGTCATACTATTTCACAGAATTTTAGAGTTAATACAACTTATTGTGATGTCATAATTTAGGGCTTATATGTTGCAATATCTATTTATATTTGTTTGTGATAAACTGTCATCATTTGTGTTAATGGGAAAATAGCTAACACTTGGTTCTATTTTTATTTTTAAATTCTAGCTGAAGACTGCTATAAATGTGAAAATGTTAAGGCCGTCAGGAAGAGTGGTAGGAATAATAAAAAGGAACTGGAGGCCATTTTGTGGCATGCTTTCCAAGTCTGATATTAAGGAGGTAAGTGAAAACTTTCTTCTTATGCAATATTTGAAATGCTTATGTAAATATAATTCAGAAAATTTATTAAATGCTGATTGTCTCAAAATATTATGCTAGATGCTAGGGGAATACAGCATTCAGATAAGGCATATTCCTGGCTTTCATGGATCACATACCATATTCCATGATAATTGCTTTTAAAAAGATGCAAACTTTGTAGTATTATATGAATTTTGAGGGAAAAAGTCAATACTGAGGGTAATGATTTATAGAAAAGGTGGCATTTTTGAGTTGGACTTTAAAGGAAGGTAGGAGACCGATAGGAAATATATTCATGTAAAAAAGATTCTACACATTTTTTTTAACATACTGAAGTCTTAAAAAAGTGTGACATAGTAGCTAAAAAAGCTAATGTTGTCTTAAACATAGTACCCAGTACCCAGATTGAGGGAGGTGATTATTTTTCAATACTGTAAAACTGTGCATGGAATTTTTAAAATTCCACATTTTGGGAAGGGTTTTTAAAAAGCAGTTCCTCACTCTGCTGATGCACAGCCTGGACACGTCTATAAAAGGTCAAGTGAAGAATTTTCTGGGAAAATGAATTCTTGGGGGAGAATATACAAACCTTCAAGTGCTTTCATATGAATGAAGGAGGTAGTCTGTTCAGTTTGGTGTCAGTTGATAGAACTGTCCTTTGAATAATGGAAGTTTCAAAGGTTAGGCTTTCTTTCAATTCATATGAAAAATTTCCTAAGACTCAGTGCTGTCAAATGGTTAGTCAGTGAGCTTTTATTGAATGCCTGCTGTGTGCCAATTATTCTGCATAAACACTGAAGATACAAAGGCAGAAGAATCCCCCTGCTTCTAGAACCTCACAGTATAAAGGAGGACACAAGTAAACATATATACAAACAAGCTGTATACAGGATAAATAGGAAGTAATTAACAGGAAAAACACTACAATAAAAAAGCCTTGGGAAAGGCTTTCTGTAGAATATGGGATTTTATCTGGGTTTTGAAGTAAACCAGGAGTCAGAGATGAGGAGGGAAGGTCATTCTAGGCATTCTGGATAGCCAAAAATAATACTGGGAGCCAAAAGATGGAGTATCTTATTTGTGGAACAGCCTGGAGGCTGGGATAACTGGACCAAAGAATGTAGTGTAAAAAGACCAGAAAGGTGGGAGAGGTTGGATTATAAAGGACTTTGAATGCCAGACAGAGGTTATTGCATGAATCTGAGGTGATAGGAAAGCACTGAAGTTTATTGAATTATGAGGATGACATGGACCATATTTTGGGAATATAATTTTTTGGCTGAATATAACATGAATTGTAAAGGGAAGAGACTTGAGGTGAGAAAACCAACAAGAAGACTCTGGCAGTATTATAGGTATGAGGTGATGAGGAGCTGCACTAAGGTAGTAGAAGTATCAAAAGAAAGAGAGAAGGGGACTTTGATAAGCCTTGGCAAAAAAAAAAAAAAATTAATACAAGAGTTGTGATATAGTTAAGAACCAAAAATGACTCCTTACTTTCATGTCTGGGTATCTAGGAGGATAGTGAAGCTTTTGAACATAATAGAGAAATTTGGAAAGATACATTCACTTACATTTGTATATTGTGTGTTTTAAGATGTCTAAGCAATTTCTAAGAGACAAAACTGGAGGTAAACATAGAAGTTATGGCTGGAAGGTAGAATTGAGAATCCTCATTATAGAGGTAGTAATTAAATCCATGGTGAACAAGAGAAGAAACCTCAGTTCAGAGTCCTGTCAAGCACCCACAATTGGTGGGCTTAATCTGGCAGAAGATCTAATAAAGAAAACTTGAGGAGTATTCAGATATATAAAAGAACCAGGAGAGAATGGTGTCCCATAAACCTAGAGAGGAGAGAGTATTAAGGAGAACAATGTTAGGGGCTGCAGAGAAGGCAAGAAGAATGGGAATAAAGAAAATGCTATTGGATTTGGCAATTAGGAGATCACTGGTAACTTTAGGAAAAGTAGTTTCCATTGATTGAGGAGACCAGAAGCCAGACTGCAGAGTTAATAAGAGAGCAGGAGGAAAACATATAGAAACATTTGTTGTAAATGGTTTTCTCAATGAGTTTAGCCATAAAAGGCAGAAGAAATTAGACTGTAGATAGTGGGTATGGAAGAATCAGATGAAGGCTTTTTGAGGATGGGGAAAACATAGTCAAATCTTGTCTCAGATTTAGCTAGCTGTTACCCTGTTCAGGTCAGTAAACTTTAAACCTCAGTGCTTTCATTGGTAAAACAGGAATGACAGCATATGTTTCATAACATTATTATGAGAAACAAATGAGATAGAATATAAAGTACCATATAAATATCTTTTTGTTGTTTGAAGTTTGAGTAAAATGGTTGGAGTTGAAAGCCAGTTTTTGAGGGTTAAGACAACACAAGCTCTAGGTAAAGATAGCTTTCTAAAGAAGGAATAGGAAAGATAAGACAGTTGTTAATGGATCAAGGAAGGCTTTTTAAAGATTTTTAATAAGTTATTTATAAACAGATGATAAAAGAACCATTGCAGGAGATATTGATATGTGAAAGAAAGGGAATAACTGTTGAAACAAGTTGCCCGAAGAGGTGAGAGGGAAAATAATCAAAAGTTCCAATGCAGGAATTTTTTTTTATTAGAGGGATGGGATTAGGGTGGGGTTTTTACTTTTTTGAGGAACTTATAACCCACCAAGGACATTTTCTATATTATCTTTAGTCAAGAAGACATCTCTTTACACCTGCTGACAAGAGAATACCTCGGATTCGAATAGAAACAAGACAAGCTTCAACCTTAGAAGGACAGAGAATTATTGTTGCTATTGATGGTTGGCCCAAGAATTCTAGATACCCTAATGTAAGTTATTTTTAGAGGACAGAAATCTATTTTCTGTAGTATCTAAAAAAGAAAATCTGAAATTTGCACTGAAATGTCCATATTGATCATTTTGTTAATTTTTACGTATTGTTCAATGAAGTCTGATGTTATTTTCAACTTAATTAACCATGTTAAAGTATTGTTTGTAATCACTTGTTTGTGTCTATGAAAAATGAATTCATGAAAAGGCTGATTCTTGTCACCTATGAAAAAAATCAACAGTTTCTAGAATTCAAATGCATCTACCTCTATAGATTTCATTTTTCCCATTTGTTCATTGGAGAATAGTGTGTCTACTGAACTTCCTGGGTTTTTTTTTTGGAATAGTAAATTGTAACTTAATAAGAGAATGTGTTTCTGGTGATGAGAATTATAAAATATATCTTATGAAATTATTGTTTTATTATTTTTAGGGTCACTTTGTAAAAAATTTAGGTGCTGTTGGCGATAAAGAGACTGAAACTGAAGTTCTGCTCCTTGAACATGATGTTCCCCATCAGCCTTTCTCCCAAGGTGTTCTTAGTTTTCTGCCAAAGATGCCCTGGAGCATCACTGAAGAGGTGAGAGAAAAATGTCAAATGCGCCATACCTGTTTAGAAGCCCAGAAATATAGTACTCCTGTCATATTGTCTTCTGTCCCTTTCAAAAAGAGATTGTGTGTTAGTTTTGCTTTTTTAAAAAGATAGACTGTTGGAATATCTATAACATTTTAAGCCAAGTGAGAAATCTGAATTTTTTCTTCTCATATTTATCTTATCTCTTGATAAGTCAGTCTGTCTATTTTAAACTGGCCAAAATACTTGAAGTATCTGAAAAAAATTATACTTGACCATAAATTAAGCTTTTAGGAAACAGGAAATTTATATTTTAAGATTTCAAGATATCAAGGTCATAGGGGATCTAGATATGTTAAAATAAAATAGTTAACACCTCAGTTCACATTTGAACTGAGATGCAAAAAATGGATATGCATGCCTTTTAATAACCCATTTATTAATATCATTTATTAATATGTGAAATATCACATTGTATATATTTGAATGATGAGAGCTCTTGTGAAGGATTTATAAGAGTACTTGGGCAAGACTCATGCTAGATGAAATAGCATAGATGGATTATAATCATAGTGTTAGAGGGAGTTATCTCTACCAGTGAGGTGTGAGTAAAAAAAAAAATAAATAAAGATAAATGGATGGATGGGTATGTGTGTGCATGTGTGTGTAAAAATAAAGTAGTATAATATGCCTCAAGGAGGCATAATTTAAGAAGAATATGGTTTCTCTCTCCACTGATACCGATTGAAAACATCTAATTTAATAGGTGGTGGTATAAAGTTTCTCTAATTGAAATAAAAATAGAGAACTTCACTAGTTCCACTAAAGGGCCCCTCCAGCTTGCCAGAGTCTCTCAGATCTCAGACTCTGCTATATAACTTTGAGGACCAAGGGTAAAATTTAGATGAATATTATATAATTATATAATTATAATAAGTTAAAGTACATTGATCCTCTGTCAACTATTGACTTATTGTTAAATGTAATTTTTTTTTTCTTTTTATGCCATCTTATAGGACATGAAGAATAGAGAAGATCTGAGGCATCTTTGTGTTTGTAGTGTGGATCCTCCAAAGTGTACAGATATTGATGATGCTCTACATTGTCGAGAACTTGAAAATGGAAATCTAGAGGTATTCATTTTACAAGGTCCTTTTTGCTGAAATTGTTAGTTTTATGGTTTATGTTCAGGTAGAACAATTTTTAAAATTTTTTTATTTTTTGAACTTCTTCCACTTTAGATATTCTTTAGGAAAGTCAATGAATTATGCAGAATCGTGTCATGTTGTTTATTACTTCTTGTCTTTTTGAGGTTGGTGTTCACATTGCAGATGTTAGCCATTTTATTCGACCAGGAAATGCTTTAGATCAAGAGTCAGCTAAAAGAGGAACAACTGTCTATCTTTGTGAAAAAGTAAGTATTTTTCATTCAGCAAATACTTATAACATACCTACTTTGTGAAAAGATAGTGTGGGGAGACAAAGAAGATAATGCAAACTTAAAGTGGAATTTTGATCAGTTTTCATTTTTATTTTTTTTATTAAAGCTTTTTATTTGCAAAACATATATGTGGGTGATTTTTCAACATTGACCCTTGCAAAGTTTCTATTACAAATTTTTCTCCCCTAACCCCCACCCCTCCCCTAGAAGGAAGGAAGTCTACTACATGTTAATTATGTTAAATACTTGACAAATCAAATATGTGTATACATATTTTTACAGTTATCTTGCTGTGCAAGAAAAGTCAGATCTACAAGGAAAAAAAAATCTGAGTAGGGAAACATAATGCAAGCAAACATCAGTAGAGAGTATGAAAATGTTATGTTGTGGTCCACATTTCATATTCCTCTCTCTGGGTGTATATGGCTTTCTTAACTGAACAATTGGAATTGTTTTGAAACATCTCATTGTTAAAGAGAGCCATGTCCATCAGAATTGATCATCATATGGTCTTGTTGCCGCGTATAATGATCTGGTTCTGCTCATTTCATTCAGCATCAGTTCATGCAAGTCTCTTCCGGCCTCTCTGAAATCATCCTGCTGGTTGTTTCTCACAGAACAATAATATTCCATAACATTGATAAACCATAATTTATTCAGCCATTCTCCAATTGATGGGCATCCATTCAGTTTTCAGTTTCTAGCCACTACAAAAAGGGCTGCCACAAACATTCTTGCACATGTGGGTCTCTTTCCCTCTTTTAAGATCTCTTTGGGATATAAGCCCAATAGGAACACTGCTGGGTTAAAGGGTATGCACAGTTTGATAACTTTTTGGGCATAGTTCCAAATTGCTCTCCAGAATGGTTGGATCTGATCACAGTTCCACCAACAATGTATCAGTGTCCCAGTTTTCCCACATCCCTACCAACAATAGTCATTATCATTTCCTGTCATTTTAGCCAATTTGACAGGTGTGTAGTGGTACCTGTTAATCTAATTTTCTTCCTACTATTCCATGTTGCCATGATTTATACTTGGTGTTCAAAAAATGAGGATGTCTCCTTAGGATTTCATATTTAAAAAGGGATTTTTCCTTTAATTCATAAAAGTTTCATTTATATTCCTACTTAGTATTTAACAGGAAAAAATGAGTTAAATTTATATAATACTGTTAAGTAATTGTAAAGGTTCTATTTCTGTCTTTTACAGAGAATTGACATGGTTCCAGAATTGCTTAGCTCTAACTTATGTTCTTTAAGATCGAATGTGGACAGGTATAAGTGCATACTTTTTCATAAGACTTAATATTTGCATTTAATGTTTGGCCACTTTTTATTTTACTAATATTTTGTGTCCTCTTTCTTAGGCTAGCATTTTCATGTATTTGGGAAATGAATCACAATGCTGAAATTTTAAAAACAAGATTTACCAAAAGTGCCATCAATTCAAAGGTAAAGTGTAAAGTTTTTCTTTATATTAAAAAACAAAAAACAGTGCTTTGGAAAAGATTGCTTTACAAAACTAAATTCGCTTGAGTCAATAAAGTACAGAAAACACAATGCCAGTTTTCCCAGTATCTATCTAAAAGATAGAAAGTACTCCAAACCTAGAGCTTCGAATTATCTACTTTATCCCTGTGTTCTTTTTAGGGCATACAAGAATGACAACAATCATAATTTTTCACTTGGCCTGTTGAAAATTATATTGAAAGCTGTAAAATTGAGTGTTTTATAGGATTAGGATAAAGAAGTTGAAGTCCTTGTAGATTGGAAATTTGAGATAAAGGAATTTTAGTTTTCCTTTGGGTAATGTTCAGAAATACATTGAAAAATTTATGTGGAATACTGAATGAATTTTGATGTAGAAATAACATTATCTATATATGTGATTAGGGATTTTAAGACTGAAGCAGTCTCTTTTTGTCCATATTATACCAAATTGCTAGTACTAGCCTAAAATCTGGATCTGAGAAACAACCGGTTATGAGGTTCAGCAGGAAAGGCAGGGGACTCACCTCATGCAAAATTTGAAATAAGCAGAATTTGTCTTTGTTTTCATGCCATGTTTCTGTCTGCATCAATCTCTTTCACATATATTAATGCCTTTCTCCCCATGTCCCAAACCCTTATATCGTTGTAAGTCATCTGCTGTGTGGCACCTTATTCAGTCTATTATACTTACAAAGAACTCCATCTTTAAGAATTTACCATCTCCTTCCCTTTTAATCAGAGTTCCCAGTTATCATCTTAGTTGAGAACTAAGTTATTAGAAGAAAACAGGCCTTATTGAATTAGTTTAATAGTACTTTGTGAATTGTGAGCCCTTTATTTCATATCTATTTAAGTTTTAGCTTTGTCTGAGATCATAATTACTAGCCCTGCTTTTTTTTTAAACATAGTAAGTTTTATTCTAACTTTTTATTCCAACTCTTTGTATATCTCTCCTTTTTATTGTGTTTACTGAAAGTGACTTCTATCTCTTCTTACTCAGCTAATTTCCTTTTACTACTTTGCCTTTCTATTTCTTAATCTATCTAGCCCTCTAATAGTCCCTCCCTTTACTCTCCCCCACTCTCTACTTTAAATCTACCTGTATTTCTAAGTGTTTCTCCCTTATAATTTACTCACTCGTAATTCTTAATTTACATACCTTTCTAATAGTCCTTCCCTTATCCTGTCCCTTCACCCTCTTATTTCTTTCTAAATTTAGGAGACTTTTATGCCTTTCTAATACTTTTAAACTCCCCCCTCCCCACTTTTTTCTTCTATAATTATGCTTTCTTTCAGGCCTCATTTATATGAGATAATTGCTCTTTTTTTATCTCTCCTCACCCAGTTTTATTTTTTAGAATTACCCTATTGTACATTACCTCAACCCAAGCCTTTCTTTTAAACTAACCAAATAATAAATGACTAGTAAGTGTACTTATAACATAATCATATAAGAAGTAAACACTTTCACCTTATTGAGTTCCCTATAATTGGTCTTTAATGTTTACCTTATGTTTCTTTTTCTTATTAGTCAGATTTTTCATTAAGTTCTGCTCTTTTTGTTACAAATACCCAAGTCTTTCTGTTCATTAAGCATTCTTTTTTTTTTTCCCATTCAGGATTATACTTAACTTTTCTGGGTGAGTTATTTTTAGTTGCAACCCCAGCTCTTTTGCTGTATGAAACATAATGTTCCAGGACCTACTGTTCTTCTACATAGAAGCTGCTAGGTTTTATGTGATCCTGATTATAGCCCTGTAATATTTAAATTGTTGTTATTTTTTCCTTATTACTTGTAATATTTTCTCCTTAACCTGGGAGCTTTGAAACTTAGCTGTGATATTCCTGTAAGTTTTTTTTTTTCCTGAGGGCTCTTTCAGGTGGTGATTAGTGAATTTTTTGTATTTGTTTTACTTTCTTGTTCTAGAACTTCATTGCAATTTTCCTTAATTTTTTGTAATATTGTATCAACATTCTTTTTTTTTTTTTTTTTTTTTTTGATCATAACTTTGAGGTAGTCACGATTCTTATATTGTCTTTTCTTGACTTTTTCTGGTGAGATGTTTCACATTCTCTTCTATTTTTTTATTCTTTTTATTTTGTTTTATTATTTCTTGGTGACTTAGCCATTAGCTTCCCCTTACCATATTCTAGTTTTCAAGGAGTTACTTTCTTAACTTTTTTTAATTCTCTTTTTTCCCATTGGGACATTAAACTAAATATTCTGTAGGCTACTACATTTTTCTAATTATTTACTGAATACCATGTTTTTAAATTATATAGTTTGTAAGAACAGTCCTTATCCAAGACAGTTTCTAATCTTCATGATTTAGTTCACAATGATTCTTAGATTTCAATGAAAAACTAAAATAGTTTTTGTGGGGGGTGGGGGAAATGGAAATAAAATAATTTCCTTTTAGTTCAATATAATATTGACTTTAGGTAGATAAGAGTCTGCTTTGATAAATGCTTGGTTAATACATCAGAAATAGCAGGATAAAAAAGTATGAATCTTTACTCAATATTTCCTTTTCTTTTTTTTTTTTTTTTTTTTTTTTGGTTTTTTTTCTGCTTCCTAGATCATTTATTGTTCAGCACATTTAGCTATCATTACATAACTTTTATAAAAATATGATATTTGCCTTTATAGAAATTTCATTTTTGAAGAACATGGCACCTCTGGACCAACAATCACATATAAAGATGTTTTTGTTTTCTCTTTTTCTCTTTTTTTTTTTTTTTTATTAAAGCTTTTTATTTGTATAACATATGTATGGGTAGTTGCCCAGCATTGATCTTTACAAAGCTTTCCATTACAAATTTTACCCCCAGTCCCCTCCCTTCCCCTAAATGGCAGGAAGTCCATGACATGTTAATAATGTTGAATTACTTGACAAGTTATGCAAGAAAAATCCTATCTACAAGAAAACAAAGAAAATCAGAGAAAGGCAACACAATGCAAGCAAATATCAATAGAGATCATAAATATGTTATGTTATGGTCCATATTTCATATCCCTCTCTCTGGGTGTATATGGCTTTCTTCAGTGAACAACTGGAACTGGTTTGAGACAATTCTTTGTTGCAGAGAGCCATGTCCATCAGAATTGATCATCATGTAATACTGTTGTTGCTGTGTATGATGATCTCCTGGTTCTGCTCGTTTCACTCAGCATCAGTTCATGCAAGTCCCTCCAGGCCTCTCTGAAATCGTCCTGCTGGTCATTTCTTACAGAACAATAATATTCCATAACATTCATATACCATAATTTATTCAGCCACTCTCCAATTGATGGGCATCCCCTTCAGTTTCCAGTTTCTAGCCACTACAAAAAGGGCTGCCACAAACATTCTTGCACATGTGGGGCCCTTTCCCTCTTCTAAGATCTCTTTGGGATATAGGCCCAGTAGAAACACTGCTGGGTCAAAGGGTATGCACAGTTTCATAACTTTTTGAGCATAGTTCCAAATTGCTCTCCAGAATGGTTGGATCCGTTCACAGTTCCACCAACAATGTATTAGTGTCCCAGTTTTCCCACATCCTCTCCAACATTCATCATTATCTTTTCCTGTCATTTTAGCCAATCTGACAGGTGTGTAGTGGTATCTCAGGGTTGTCTTAATTTGCATTTCTCTGATCAATAGTGATTTGGAGCATCAATATTTCCTTTTCATTATTGATTTTAAGCAGTTTGACATTATGAATTTTAGATTACCACCTGAGTTTGGAATGTACAATTCTAATTTTTCTTATTCACAATTATAATGTACACAATTTCTTTTCTAGGCTTCCCTTACTTACGCAGAAGCTCAAATGAGAATTGATTCAGCAACTATGAATGATGAAATTACTACTAGTCTCCGTGGACTAAATAAACTAGCAAAAATTCTGAAGAAGCGGAGAATAGATGCAGGGTATATTTCTTTATTTGTTGGCTACTTTTAACCTGGATACTATTTTTTTTTAATTTTTTTACTAAAGCTTTTTATTTGCAAAACCTATGTATGGGTAATTCTTCAACACTGACCCTTACAAAGCTTTCTGTTACAAATTATTCCCCCCTAGTCCCCACCCTTCCCCTAGATGGCAGGAAATACACTACATGTTAATTATGTTAAAATACTTGACAAATAGAATATATAAAATATAAAAAATAAAACTGGGTGAGGAGAGATATTTTCACACTTATTGTTGTGCAAGAAAAATCGTATCTACAAAATAAAAAAAAAGTCTGAGAAAGGAAACCCACTGCAAGCAAACATCAATAGAGAGAGCATGAAAATGATATGTTGTGATCCACATTTCACATCCCTCTCTCTGGGTGTATATGGCTTTCTTCTCTGAACAATTGGAACTGGTTTGAAACATTTCATTGTTGAAGAGAACCATGCCCATCAGAATTGATCATCATATAGTATTGTTGCTTCTGCGGAGAATGATCTCCTGGTTCTGCTCACTTCACTCAGCATCAGTACTCTCCAGGCCTCTCTGAAATCACTGGATACTATTATTAAGCTAGAAAATCCACGCTTATCATGTATAATAGAGAAATATGTCATTTATATGGCATATATTTCAAGTGTGCAGTAACCACTATAATTAAGTTTATATACATATTAAATATGTAATACATGTATGTTAAATATGCTAGATGTATATGCATATGTTTATATAATAAATTTATATTAAAAATTATGAAGCGGAATTATGGTGTTTCAGATAGAAAGGTGGTCTCAGAACTAGGTAAGACTTGCATTCAAGTTTTCTCTCTGACATATATTCTCTCTGTGACCCTGAACAAGTCATATAACTTCTCATTGCTTTGACCAATGCTCTGAGCATTAGAAGTTACAATGTACTGATGATGTGTATTAGTAAAAGTACTTTTCTTACCAGCAATTTCTTACACTAATGAAATCAATTTAATTTCTCTATCTCTAGTCTTTATTAACTGCTATATAATAAAATGGTTTGTAAAAAGTAAAATTCATATCCATTAGCAAGAAACAAACTATGTGCTCAGACTACCTAATAAAACTTCTCCAACGATTCTCTTTTTCTGATTCAATAATAATAATTAAGAAAAAAAGATGAATGTGAAGAATTATAAAAACTACTTAAAACTACTCTTCTTTGGACGAGTTCTGTTTCCTTTTTTAAAGTCACTTTTCTAGATTATATAAATCTTTTCACTAGTGCTGATTTCACTGATTATTGTGCTTGATGCAATTAAGCTTCTAAGAGTAGTAGTTATATCCCAGAATAGAAATTGTCTCTACTTGCTAGTCTATAGAGAGTCCACTATGTTAAGACCTTCAGGAAGATTCTGTCATACATATTCTCCAGTTCTTAAATCAGAATTATTTTCAGATTTCTGACTCTAACAGGGTCATTTGACCAATCATTTTTGGTTATTTTTCTTATAGGGCTTTGATACTTTCTTCTCCTGAAGTTCGATTTCATGTGGATAGTGAAACTCATGACCCAATTGATCTTCAGACAAAAGAACTTAGGTATGTTATTTTTAAATAAAAAATGAAAAAGATTAAGATTTTCAACTTGAACATTTAGGATTTACTAAAATACTAAAAACTAGTACTAAAATAATCACTGGTAGTATTCTCTTTGTGTTTGTGTGTAAATATATGTATATACATAACATATGGGGTATGTATAAGATCTATTTTCCCTTGGCTATTAAAAGATACTTTAGTGTATTTGTGATCTCATTAGTGTGGCTGTTCTCACTAATTTTGCAAATCTCATAGATACTTTTCCATTTTGAAGATTTTGTGCATGTCTGATAATAAACCCTCTCTAAAGATAATAGTGCAGTGAGTTAGAAGCTTTTTAACACTAGGTAATACTCTACTTGTCTGTTATCTCTTGATCAACTTGGCCCATGTCCTTTTCTTACCATTTCATGAACATTTTGTTTGCCTTTTAACATATTTCATGAAGCATGTGCTAAAGCCTCTTTAAATGTACCTTGAATCTCTCCATTGTGTTCCATAAAAATCATACTCATTATGATATGAATGTAGCCCTCATTTCTTTTAAGTCCTTTGTCAGTGGAATCTCTCTCTTGTCTTTGTTGTTTTGGAGCTGTGAGTGTAGAATACTATGTAAAATGTCTGACTTAGTTGCAGTATTGGTTGGTTTTACTGAATTGCTTTTTATCTTAATTTTTCTTTGTTATAAAAGTTTGTTTTCCTCAGAGGAAGGAAGAGAAGGGATAGTCAGAAATAAAAGTAATATTTTAAAAATCATTCAAATGTTTATTTGTTGTTTATTAAATATTTATAAATATATGCCAGTGGAATGTAAACTCTGGCTAGTGCTTAAGATGGAAAGATTTTTCAAAATTCTGGTAATAGATAAATCTGAAGACCAACATACCTAAGTAGTGAGTCAATTCATTAGTAGTATTGGCCCCAAAGTGGCAAATTACTTGACTATATGGTAATTCATAAAAGTAATTAGCAGTAACAATGAGAATGTTCTAATTCATTTTCTAGAATTCATTTTTGTGTTTATACTTTTATTAGATTGTTTTCATTTTAAAGTGTTACCATTTCCCATGTCTTCAATTTTTTCCTTTTCATAGAGCTCAAAAGTACTCCTGAGGCTACCTGGTCCAATCCCTTTATTTTATAGATGAGGTAGCCGAGGCCCAGAGAAATTTAATGAATTCCTCAGAGTCAAGGAGCTGGTGTCTAAGACAGGACTTGAACCCAGCTCCAATTCACTTGCATGTCATGGCATCACTTCCCTGATGTCATAGTTGTCTGTGAGAACAAAGGACAAGCAACAGCATCGTTTCTTTGTAGTTCACCTTCAAATATAAATCTCAGAACACTAATCTCTTTTCTGAACTCCAGACCTCTGTCACCAAGAACTTTGAAAATATTTCTGCCTGGGTGATGTACTCTACCTGGTGAGTACATCACCAGCAGCTTAATATGGTTTGTTAAATATTCCATTATGGTGTTTTAAAATTTTGAGTTCTCTTTACTGACGTTCTTTTTCATTTGACAGAGAAACAAATTCCATGGTAGAAGAGTTTATGTTACTTGCCAATGTCTCTGTTGCAAAGAAAATCCATGAAGAATTTTCTGAACATGCCCTGCTTAGAAAGCATCCTGCTCCTCCTCCATCGAATTATGAAGTCCTTGTGAAGGCAGCTAAATCCAAAGTAAATTCCTCCAACATTCAAATTCTTTAATATGGCTCTCATTGCATTTAAATAACAAATCACTTGTTCACTTTTATAGGATTTTACGTGTTTTAATGTACTGTTAAACATACCAAAAATTCTGATGCTTCTGAGTTGATAATCTAATTTTTGAATTTGTACCCAGTTTGCCTGCCTTGGAGTTTCAGATTTTTTTGTTTGTTTGTTTGTTATTGGTATCATCATCTCTGTTTTTTAATTTTCATTTCCCCAAATTTTGTATAGAGGCACCTTCAAGATGCTAATGCCAAAATACCAAGGAAGGTCATACAATTCCAAAAAACCAACAAAAAACCACTTTTCTCTTTTTTCCCCATTTTCTATCCTAGGGGTGGTTTAAATAAGCATTTATGAGAAGTTCATTAGCCAGGTAGCTAACTATATGAGAGATTAACTTTAGATGGAACATACTCCTTGAGTGATATCTGCAAGTGTTGTGGAGCTTCTTTTCAGTAGACACAAACTTGGTTCTTTTTTGCAAATTCTAAGAGTCCTTGTACTTTGTATCTTTAAACTTGAGTAGTAGTAGTGCTTCTTAACAGTGTTGTCCAAAATCTCAAACTTCAACTTAGAAAATGCCACCTCTCTTCTCAGGATACTGTCCCTTAAATTAGAATTCTATTGTTGTGTGTACAGTAGAAAGCACTGTCTTTGAAATACTAACTCAGCTATTCTGTCTCTGACTTTGGGCAAGTCACTTAATCCCTTGGGCCCACTTTCTTCATCTATAAAATGAAAAGTTTGAGTAGAGTCATTCTCTTCTAAATCTAGTATTCCTTTGAAAAAAAAAAAAGCACCATGTTTTTTTAAGAACTTGCTGGCCTTCTAGAAACCTAGGAAATAATAAGTGACAATAGATTTGTTTTAAAATTGGCAGAGCATTTAACACTTGTACTTACTCAGGGTCACAAAGCACTTGAATCTCCCCTGACTTTATCTAGTTTCAGTTCTCTGCCACTGTAAGGCTTTCTTTTTTTTTTTTGCCTCGGAAAAGTAAGAGGAAGACAAAGTGAAGGGGGAAAATTTTCCTTAGTCCTGCTACTTTATCAGTACTACCACTAATTCCTATATTCAAATCTCAGAACTTAGGCTAGTATAATGGTTCAACTACATTATTAGTTAGTCTTAGAACTTATTCATTATTTATAATAATGTTTTTATAGTGAAGTATGTTCAAAGTTCTAAACAATTAATTTTAAAACATTCCTTTAAAATATTTTCTCTTCTGAAATTGGAGTGGGCTTTTGTGAATTCATTAATAGTAGTATATATTTGAAATGCTAATTAAAAAAATGGAACAATATTTTCTCCCCCTCTTTTTTTTTTTTTCTTTTACAGAATTTGGATTTTAAGACTGATTCAGCAAAGGCTTTGGCTGACTCTTTAGACCAAGTGGAATCTCCTAATTTCCCATATCTAAACACACTATTCAGAATATTAGCCACTCGCTGTATGATGCAAGCAGTTTATTTCTGTTCTGGAATGGATAATGATTTTCATCACTATGGCTTAGCATCACCAATATACACACATTTTACTTCACCCATCAGAAGGTACTTTTGAAATCATAAAACTTAAAAGAGGAGAAAATAGAAGTGATGCGTCAAGTTTTGATGGAGTATTTTTAACCCGTATAACAAAACTTGCATGTACTTTTAGTTGTTTTTGCAAGTATTTCTGCTTACTATGTCAAAGATATTTTAAAAAACTGCTTCAAATATAGAGTGTGATAATGTGCATTCTACAAAATGAACAGAAGATAGTATTGATTTGTGAAAAAAATGTTTTTCCTATTTCTAAAGATATGCAGATATAATTGTACATCGGCTTTTGGCAGTAGCTATAGGAGCAGACTCTACTTATCCAGATCTGACAAATAAACACAAGCTAGCAGATTTGTGCAAAAATCTTAATTTCCGACACAAAATGGCACAGTATGCACAACGGGCATCTGTCGCGTTTCATACACAGGTTGGTTTCGTTTTGTGTGTGTCTGTGTGTGTCTGTCTGTGTGTGTCTGTGTAATAATTGAAAGAGAAATTATATTTCTTTTAAGACTATGCAGTCAGTCATTTGAAGGGCCTTAGAATGTTATCAAAAAGAAACAAAAAAGATTTATGAGAATGCTACCTAATTAAAATAAGAATAATATAATTATCTATATTCTCTGAGTTTCTACTTTCACCATTCCAAAAATCAATAAGTATTTGAAAATGAATTAGGTAGCCTATGATGATAATCTTTCCTTTCCCCTATTCATTATGTTTGGTAAATAAGACATGGATGCCTACTTGGAGTCAGGAAGACAAGTTCAAAACTTCACTCAGAGTCTAAACAAGTCAGTACTCTATACTCTAGTTTTCTTGTCTTTAATTGTGCTCTTATGACTTCTAAGGTCCTTTCTGGCTCCTTATTTATTATTCTATGACCTTCCATTGATTGGTTAAATGGTTAGAAATAGTAAAAATAAATACAAATAAAAATCTCAAAAGTATAATTGCTACTTGTTACTAAAATAGTAACATCACATTCAAAAATCTAATTTTGATTAGTGATTTCAACTTACTTGTTTTAAAAGCTTTTTTCTTCATAATAACTGAAATGTTTTCTTATTTCTTATAGCTGTTCTTCAAAAATAAAGGAATAGTGAACGAAGAAGCCTACATTTTGTTTGTAAGAAAAAATGCTATTGTAGTGTTAATTCCAAAATATGGTTTAGAAGGAACTGTATTTTTTGAGGAAAAAGATAAACCAAAACCAAGACTTGCTTATGATGAGGAGGTATGGTATTATATATATTTTTTTCTTTTGGCATACTTTGGCCCTGCATTGTACCTTACAGAAGTATAATAATACAACAATGGATTTGAGGACTGAAATAACTCAGCTTCTTTGTCATTCTGCAAAAACTGATTAAGAACTTTGTTTCTTGACAATATGTTAGTTACTGTGGTGTACCATATTCTACTTATGTTAACTAAATTACTCACATTTACTCTTATAACTCATTGCCTTCTACTTGGTTCCAGATCTCTTATTTAATTGGTGTAGGCCATTTTTGTGGAGCAGTTACCTGAAGATCATCAAGTGCTCCAAAGTGTACAGTTTGAGAGAGTTGGCCACAGTTTTGAGAAGTGGTAACATCTCTTCCTGGACTCACTATAAGCAAATGTCAGAGCTTAAATTCAGGACTAATTGAATCTCAAGGCAGGCCTTCTATACTTGCCATCCTATATATTACCCACATACAAAGAAATTTCAAGGAAAAATGTTTAAATACTTTTACCTGAAGTCAGTAATTCCATGGCAATAGGAGAACTGATATTTTTTGCATCCCTTGGGTAGCTGCCTCTCCTTTGATCCTTCCTTCAGTCTCTTATGTATTTCTTTTCTCTCCTTATCTCTCCTGTTTTTCTATGTTCCTCTTAGGATATCAGAGTAAACCTTCAGTCGCTCCCACTTTATTTCTAATATTAAGGGAAATTAGCTGGTATTGCTTTACTTTCCTGTTTTTCTGGACCTAAGTTGCTTGATTAAGCCTCAAATTTAAGGGCAGGGGTCAGCTAGATGGTGAACTGGGAGGGTACCAGCCTGAAAATCAGGACAACATGAATTCAAATCTAGCCTCAGACACTTAACACTTCTTAGCTGTGTGACCCTGGGCAAGTCACTTAACCCTAGTTCCCGCAACAGAACAAAAAAACTCACCAAATTTAAGGGCAGGAAATAGTAATCAATGTAACACATTTCATTCACACTAATTCCTTCCTTTTGATGATTTAGATGAATTTCAGTTAATTTTTTTAACTGCTAAGTAACTTTTTTAGTAAATAGCCTTGAGAAAGTCAATGAGAATTATTTAAAAGCATTTGAATCTTGAGCTCCTTAGGTAGCCCATAGTAATAGTCTTCATTAAAATATGGGTAGGGTAAGGAGAGAAGAGGATAGGAAGAGAGGAAATTGTGTAAGTAAAATAATGTTTTTATATTTTGATTATACCAGATCAACCATTGTAAGAGTTGACCAGATCACCTTGTTGCTTGTGATTATGAAATATTTTAATTGAACAGAAGATATAAGCAAAAGGAATAAGCTTTCAGATATCTGAAAACAATGAAAAATAATGTTTAAAATGTATTTTTTTAAAAATTTAGGTGCCCTCACTAAAGGTAGAAGACACAGAATTTCATATTTTTGATAAAGTTAAAGTAAAAATCACCTTAGACTCATCCAATCTTCAGCATCAGAAAATTCGTATGTGTCTGATAGAACCACAGGTAAGACTGGATTTAAAAATAAGCACTCATGTTGTGGTAGAATAATATATGTGTACTATTTTTATGAAAATGTGTTCTACTTTTATGGAAGGTCTAAGAAAAATTTATTTGTGGTCAGAACATCTTTTAAGGCCTTACCCCCTCTTTATTTTAATATTTAGGAGTTTCAAAATGGAAATGTTTTCAACTGTCATTGTTAAATCTCTTATATACAGTCTTGGATGAATCATCATTTTAAAAATTTTGTGCCAAATCTAAATGATATTTCAATATCTTAATCAACAATGACTTTAAAATTCAGTATGTTTCACACAAACCAAACATGAATATAGGTTTACCTGACTTTAGGTAGATTCCTGAAAATTGTCTGCATTAAATACTTGCTTATCAAATTTGTTTTTCCATTAACTTCCACCATCATTTCAGTAATATGTTCCCATTAGAAGTATTAGGGTTTTTAGTATGCAACAAAATTTTTTGAGTCCTAGTTTTAGCTAACTTTTAAATAAATTTAAATGTTGTGTATCATTTTTCCTACTTAAGGTTTTTGCTACATATTTCATCTTTAGTAGCTGTGGATAATTGCTTCTTTACTTTCTTAATATAATTGGTATACTAAAATATTCTGTTTGGGGTATTTTGTGTGGAAATGGGTGAGGAGAGGAAAGGATAAAGAGTTTGAACTCAAGTGAGAGCTGAGAATTAAGAAATCTGGCTTTTCTTTGTTATTTTCTAAAGAATGATTAACGTATTATACTCTGGGGTTGGGGGTGGGAAGAGAAACAGTGACAGGAAGTTATAAAGTTCCTTTAAATATTAGCTCCTATTTTCCCTTACTCATCTTCTTAGAACACTTTTTTTAGAAATTTAAAATCAACACTAGCAGAAATCAGGAAATAATTATATAATTTCAGTAAACACTAGCAAAAATTAGGAAATAATTGTATAATTTCAATAAGCAAAACTTATTGTAATTTGTTCTTGTTGGCAATTAATACTTTTTGGAAATTATAATATGCTTTTATATTTTTTTTCTTCCATTGCATTGTTAGATACCAGGAATAAGCGTTCCTATTGATTCTACAAACTCGAACACTGACGAACCAGAAAAAAAGAGGAGCAAGCTAGAAAATTAGCTGTATCTAACAGAAAAGAGACTGTTACAAAATTGATTTCCTTTTGTAACATTGGGGAAAAACACTGGCAAGTTTCACTGTTAAAAGTATTGGGTACAAATTTAATTTGTTGCTTTTAAAGTGCATTTTAATCATTTTTAAAATTTGCATTTTTATTAAACAATTGCCTTCAAGTCTTTCTCATCATCTTTGAGAAAAGTACTTCTCATTTTCTGGATGTAACACAACTATTATTTATGCAGAAAAATTAAATTGAATGCCCATCACTTACATATTGAAAGGACAGCAACTTCAGGGACCTGATAAAGATCATTTAAATGAATTTACTTCAGGTGTCAATTACTTTAGTAGCTTATTTTGGAGCATTCATCTCTTTATTGAAAAGCTGATTCATTTGGCATAAATAATTCCCGATTTCTTAAATGAGGAGAGTGAAGAGGACCTTTGTGGATGTAGAGGATATAAAAACAAGGATATCTTTAAATGCCCAAAGTATCAAAATGCTTAAGAATAATAATTTATTCTTCCCCAACCTTGAAATGTCCTTTGCTCTCTGGCATTCTGGAGTTCATGTTTGTTTCCCTTCTCTGAAAATTACCTATCCATTTTCTATTTCATCTATTATAGGAACTAATCTGATTATACTGATCAATCCTAAGGCATGAAAGGCAGGTTGCCTTGTCTTTAACCTTCCAGAGAGAATTGCTTATTTGACCAAAATGAATCTTTGATTAGTAGGATTTCGGGTAATGTGGAAAGTCCCTTCCAATGTTTAGGTGTCTTTTTTTAAATTAAATTCTTTGGGTGGAGATCCTTTCTTACAGCATACTTCTTACTCTAAAGTAATTCCAAGTAAAATCAGCCTTAAAGGAATATGGATGATACTATTGCATAGTAGATTGTGAATGATTTTAAGAAATTTCTGCATTAATTCTAAGCCTTTTGGGGTCTCAGTTTCCATATTCGAGAGTTACAAAAGCTTTCAGCTTTGAAAGATTTTTTTGTAGTACTGTCTCTTATAGGGAGATTCATCATTATTAATCAATACTGGAGAATAGGAAACTTCTTTGGCTTTTACAAATACCTTATAACTTGGGGATGTGAGGTGGTTGTGGCTACAGCAGTGGGTAGAGAACTGCTCTTGAAGTCAGGACCTGAGTTCAAATTTGGCCTCAGACTCAACATTTCCTAATGGGTGACAACACACACTAGCTGAGTCAGCCACTTGCTTCACAAAAAACAAAAATGTAATCATTAATTAATTTAAAAAAACAATTTAATAGAATCTTGGAGATAGATACTGTTTCTTATACATGGGATGCCAACAAAGAGGACCTTCCTAGTACACAGTTATGGCTAATGTCAGGTTTGGGGAGCTGGAGCAAAGACCTTCTAAAATTAAAATTTTTCTTCAATTAACAGTTTTCCCCCTTCTGCTATAAGAATTATATCCCAAAATTGATTAACTACTTAACACCTATTCTTTGGTTCCCTGCAGGAAGCAGAGTAGATGATTTTTCAATGCCCCTGGGTGATAGTTGATATAGCTAAGGTGGGTTCAGGATGAGGGAGGGAAAAGGAGTTTTCTAGTCCCCTTCTTCCATAATCCAAGTCAGGTATCATTAAATGTAGGAATTAGTTTTATTTGTTCAGTTTGGATGATATTATTTGAACTCTAATTGCAATTTTCTTCTTTTGAGAATACTTCATTGTCTTTATTGAATATAAATTTAGTGCATTTTGGTATAAAGGATGTGCCAATATATCTGCCTTTGGTTTTTATGCTCTTTAGGTTCTGTGTACAGCTGAGAATGTTTTCTGTTCCCATTCAGTAATCAACAGTAGTCTCTATTCTGTATATAACTTTTTATAAAATTCTATTCTGGGCCTTAAGAAATCCTTATCTTTTGTTCACTCTTGTTTAAGTCTGAAAGTGATAACTTGAGAGCTCCAAGTATTAAATTTTTTATCCGTTTCATTCTAGAAGTTTAACTTTTCCATTAATATTAGATGCTATGCCATTTGGTGAAAATACATGTATTAAGTATCACTATCATAATGTATTTTCAGTTTCTCTTTTTTAATAGTCTTTTATTATTTATATGTCTGAGAGAGTAATTGCTGCCTCTCCTTCTTGAGTTCACTTTTAAGCATACTAGATTTGCTCTAAATCTCTGAGTCTTTTGGGTTCTATTTCATTCTGTTCTCTATTTTATGGGTGATTTCACCCCATTCCCAATTATGATTTTTAATCATGTATTTTTATCCTTTTTTACTTTTAATCTTTGCTACTTTTTAATGAGCATGTTGAATGTCCTCAATATTGCTAATCTATATTTTATATAATTTGTTTGTATTCACTATTGTTTCATTCTCCTTACCTAGTTCCAGTCACAGATTCTTACCTTTTTTTTCTTTTTCCCAATTCTACTTTAACTTTATCTTCCAAAGTTGTAATATAATTTCTGCACCAGATTTTTTTGCGTATTCAACCCTTATTTATTTGTTCAATTCAAATCAAAGCAATAAGGTTCAAATATAGCTTACTAATTTCATCCATTTCATATTTGTAGTCTTATAATTAACAAAATTTCCCTCTGTTTTATTCCCAAAGACAATCTTCTGAGCCTATTATTTGTTTCCTTCCCCCTCAGTTATAAATATATTATGATGTAGTTCTTTCCAATTAAATATACTCAGCTCTGGCCTAATAAGGAATATTTATTTTTCATTGAATGTCCACTTTCCCACCCATGTGATTATTTTCCGTGTTACTAAGTGGTTTTCTATGGTAGCCATCTTTTCATCTTTTGCTCTCTTTAGTATTCCAAGCTTTTTTTATAATGCTTATTTGCCAACTGTGGCTCCTTGTATTTGAAGTCTTTTCTGCCTGCTTATTTTCTGTCTCTTCCGCCCATTCTTCATTTATTTTAACCTGGAAGTTCTAGATTTGTTTTCACTTTGCCCTCTGGTACTAAGTCTAAGCAATTTTCATTTGTGTTTTTAACTATCATCAAACTTTTTTTTTTTTTCTCCCTTGCACTCACATGCTTTCTTCCCTCCAATAAACCCCAGGAATAAATATGCAAAATTAGACAAAACAGTATGTGCTTCTCCATGATTTTTTGAGTAATTCTCAACTCTAGTATTTTACACACAGTAATGTTTAATCACCATAATAATATTAGTGGATTTTTGGGTGTCATTAAAAAAACTCTGGTTTCCTGAAAGTAATCCAAATCCAATCTACTGAATTCTGAGCTTGATTGTTCCATTAGTAGTATCTGTCCAATAAATACTACTAACAAATTCTACTGCATTATCATATGGTGATATGTATTCTTCATCCACTCATCTTTTCCCATATAATTGTCTCTCTCTTGATTGTGGATCTTTTTTTATAATGTGCATGTCATAGACAAATGGTAGCATCTGGAAGACCTCACCATCCATCTATAACTTATGTTTTTCAAGAGCTCTTATGCATAGGAGATACCTTTGTGCCTACTACATACCAGGAATTGTACTAGATTTCTGGGATAAAAGTACACAGAAAAAAATAATCTCTCCTCAGAAGGAGCTTACCTTCTAATGGGGAGAAAAGTATATATAAAATTATATTTAATATAGTTAAGATTCTTTAAGGGAGTTTTGTGAAAGCTTCTGTAATCTTTTTTATACCCTCATTAAGAATGCCCTCAATTTGTATGTACTTTTCAAAAATTTTGTATAAGTAGAAAAGTATGTATATGATATGTTTCTGATTATCGATACTCTCTTGGTTGCTTTTTTTGGTAAAAATAAAATAAAAAATTTTTATGTATTACCTTTGATATCTTCCTTTCCTTCACATACATTGAAAACCAATCATTGAACAAAAATCCTCAAAATTGTGTTACTTGTAGCACTAACCCCCTTTGTGTATATTTGATCTAATTCAACTACTTTTCTGATTTTTTTATTTTTTTAAATACTATTTCTACTTCCTTTTGTAGCATTTCTGTAATTGTGATGTTTGAGACTTCATGTGGTTCTCCTTGCTATATATGTTTAACCATACCTGAACGGCCTTTCCAGCATAAAATCTCTCAAAAGTTTTGTACTTCAAAATAGCATTTGAAAATAGGGTCACTTCCACTAAATAAATGCATTTTTTCCACCAAGTTTTTGTCTATGAGGGAACTGGCCCTTAGCTGATTTCTTAATGCCCCTTTTAGCTCTAACAAATGATTATTTTACTGTTTGACATGTCATAGTAATTACCAACATATAACTATTATTTCTATTCACTTCAATTTACCTGTTCCACGGACTGAACTAGGAATACAGAGAGAATGGAGAAAAAATAATTTCTCTTCAGAGATCTTTTATTTTGGGAAATGACACATAAATATAAATACAAAATTTGGGGTAGATTTTATTTTCAGTAGGGGAGAGGAAAGCACCAGTAACAGGGATTGAGAAAGGCCTTATGTAAATAAGATGATATATCAACTTGAGTGAGTCTTAAATTATAGGTGAGGAAATAGGTATTGCAGGCAAGGAAGAGAGCCTGGGAAATGGCAAATAAAATGTCACATATAGGGAACAGCAAGACTAGTTTGGCTATTATGTGGAATTTATGAAAGGATTTAATGACAGTAGTTTGTATTCCAACAGTCTTAATGAAGCAGGGGCTGGTATCAAGCTACTGAAGTTTTTTGAGTGGGGAGAATATGGAGACTTGGTCTCTGTTTTTTGTGGTTCATGTGTAGGAATGATTTTTACATGAAAATTTTATTGTATTTTAAGATGTAAAAATCAGTCATCTCTTGTACTCATACAAAAACAGGAAGTTGGCCAAACTTTGCCCTCAGACTGTAGTTTGCAAATCTTTGCTTTAGCATATCAGTTTAGCTGTTTGATAGATAGGGGGAAAGGGGCAGAGAAGAATGTATTGCTATAGTATAGAAAAGAGGCGTTAAGTTCCTGATCTAGGGATGAATTTTAAGTGAAAAGAACAGGAATGGATGTGACAAATATTAGCAATTCATCTGATCTGGGATGTAAGGCAATTTGAGAAGTTTGTTTCAAATTACAAGGGTATGAACTAGGATCACTAGAAGAATGCCAATGTACTCAATATAAAAAGGGATTTAGAAAGAAATTTAAGTGGGACATTCAAAGGAATCCAGGCTGCATTTAATTATGGAGCACTGAAATTCAGGAGAATGAGAACTAGGTGTATAAATTTGGTTAATTACTACATAGACATGACTAGGGATTAAAAGTACATATATGACTAATAAGCTCATGAAAAACCTTGGGACATAACCAGATGGCACAGGGTAACCCAGAAAAAGTAAGAGTCCAACAGATTTCCACCAGTTTCACAAAAACTCAGAGCGGAGAGAATGGCCATGAATATCAGGAAATGCAGAGTTGAATAAAATGAACAAGAATTGAAATGATATAAAACTACATATAGTCTTAGCCGAATTCAGAAAAATACATAGGGAGAAATCTTGATTAAAAGATGGAGTCAAGTGGTTTTTATTTTTTTAGGATGGGCAGTAGCTGAGCATGTCTGTAATCAAAGAAAGCCAGTTCAGAGGTTGAAGGAAAATGGCATCCAGCTAAGAGAAGGCCTTTAGAGCAAAGGAAGAGAATAAAGAATAAGAGGTCTAGAATGAGGAAGTAGCCACTCTAGAATGGCCTTGATTTTAAAGTATAGACTTTGCTGACATGGGGTGATGGTCCACTTCACGGTGCTTAAGGGAAGAAGGTTCAGAACAGGTGCTGTGGAGAAAGTAGCTAATCAAGAACAAAAAAAATTACTGATAGGGCTTACTTGAGTAGATAATCAAATGAATCTGTAGACCACCCAATTTTATAACTTCCTCTGTCAGAACTTAACAGTATGGAGGAAAGTATCATACTTAAAGGATCATGATTTAAAGTGGGTCAAAGTGGCCAGAGCTGATGTAATGGTGTAACTAGCTAAGCAATGAGAACAGTGATTAGCATATGCAATGAAGACAATGGTTTAGAACTGGTAGTGGGGCAGAAAAACACCTCAATTTTATCTAAACTGGGCCTGGCTAAATCTAATGATTAAACATTGCATATTGAATAAACTAAGTTCTTTTTAGTCAAAGTAACTTCACATCTATTATAAATTAAGTCTTACTTAATGGTTACCCATTTAAAGAGCAATGCTAAACAGAAATGTGAAAAATAAGACAATTTATTAATCCCCTACATCAGAAAAAATCATCATATCACATTTAACAAAAAAATTAATTATGATCAAGTCACTTGAGGTAATAAAGATTTAATGATAAAAACAAATGTCTACTTCTGTGATTTGGTGAAGTTTCAGGAGCTTTTCTGCCCTTTTTCTTGTAAACATCAACTTGGGCATTTGATTTTCAGTGCCAACTTTCACATTGGGAAGGGAAAGAAAAAATGGTTCAATATGTAGTTAAGGCAGTTTTCTCCCAATCATAATTACATTATTGAGCCTGTGCACAGAATATCTGCAATTAGTAATTCAGTGATGGTCTTACAGTTCTGATACACACATTTCTATGAAGGATGTGCTGTTTTCCTCCAATATCCTTGTGTTGTATTTTCTTGCTAATTAAAAAAGAGAGAGATGACATTTTGTTATCAATCTATTTGATGATAAAGCAATAAGATTTCTTTTGGGGAATCAAACATAGCACTAGGACCCCGGGCAAGTCACTTTACCTCTATCTGCTTCAGTTTCCTCATCTACAAAATGATAATAGTACCTACACCTCACCACTGTTGTGAGGGTAAAATCAATTAATATATGATAAACACTTTGGAAACTTTAAAGTACCATATAAAATGCCAGTTGATCTATTTCGCTTAACTACATAGAGCAGTGGAAACATTTATCTATCTGTGATTGAATTAAGATGACTGTTACTAAGAATTAAAGTTTATTTCAGATATTCATAATCCACACACAAAAATCAGTGAGAAGTAGCAAATGTCAACTTTAATGAGAAAATATTATCTTAAAAATAACTCCATTTTAAAAAATGGTCCAGCAGTAGATAAATTTTTTAATAGTCATCATATACCCTAGTGAGTTAACTGGTTTGCAATGTGAGTCAAAATCTGTTAGCTAGTAATTAAAATTTTCACGTGGAAATATAAAATTAAACAAAAATGAAAAAAAAATGTCAAAACATATTCAGGCTATTGTTAAAATAAAAGTTCCTTAAGATCTTAAGACTTAAGAGTTTTCCCATAATACTAAAAAGCAAGTTCAACTATAACATCATTTTATAGATGTTTAGAAACTAAGGCTAAGAAAAGTTAAGCAGCATGCTGAGACTGACAAGAGAACCACAAGTTAGAATTCTGGCTCTATGCAAGCCCCTAGGCTTTCAGTAAGAGCTGACCACTAACAGATATCTTTACAGCTGTCCTAGATGTACTGTCTCAGTAGTTCATAGGTCACCTCCATTTTTTTTCACAGATAAGGAGACACAGCTATTCTAAGTGCCAGTCATTCTACAGTACTAAAGCTTTCCATAATGAGCAAATAAAGCCCTTGCTATTACTGTTTTGAATCCAGTTAATTACATCTAGATTCTCCTAGCTCCTTTCTAGAATACATCTTAACAAATAATAATAAAATTATTTATACTTTATCACATGCCTGATAGTCTTGTTGATTGGGTTATTTCAGACATACCAGAAATGTACCAGAAGGCCAGACACAGAAACTGGAAAACTAGCTGTGCTGTTTGGCCACTACATCCTTAGAAAAAGCTTCCCATTCATGCTGAGTTAAAGCATCAGGCTGAGTAGGAAGTGTTTCTAAACTTTCTGTCATTTCACACTTTCCCACAAGTCAAATCTAGCTCTACACCAGGGTGCTAATGATTTCATATTTGTAAGTAAAATTTTATTGTATTTTAAAATACCTTAGAAAAAAGAATTAAGTTCCTACTGAAATTAGACTTGGAATAAAAGTTGATAACGTTGTTAACTGGCATTATATAGGTCTTGCTGAGGTTAAAGAACTTCATAATAAAACGAAAACCAAATGCTTAAAGTACTACCCCAAAGTCTTTCCCTCCAAAAACATACCATACCTTTGCTTCAAGATTTGAGATTTGACTTGAGACTTGAGATTTGTTCTGAACTTCAAAAGATGGTACATCATTTTCTCTACAATAACTCTCTGTTCCTATTCCAATTGTATCGATAATACTGCTCCCACAAGTTTGTGTATTATAGCCACTATCCACCTGAGAAGAATGTAAAAAGAAAAATCACCTAAGAATTAAATTACAGATGCTGGGCTTCTTATATGAACAGAGCAACATGCATGACCTTGAAGAGGTATTTAAAATTTTTAATACATTTTTAAGGAACCTTAAATTATATGCTTAAAATCTAAGCTAAAATCTTTAAGCTAATTTCATCTATTATCAGTATTTTAGTATTATATATCAATACTATGTAATATGCCATTAAATTATGCTAAAATGAATAACATAAGCATGAATATAGTAAGAAGTATATAACAAGTATAAAGTAGGATTGAAAATTTTCTTTAATACAAATCAATCAGAATATATCCTTGAATGACCTTGGTTCCCTTCAAAACCATCACATAATGCTGCCATTGTTAAAAATGAAATCTATCATTTATATATATATGTGTATATATATAATCTAAATCTATAATTTACAGACATCTTATTCTAATAAAAAAATTATTTATAATAAAAAAGAGGGCATAGTGACAAAGGGCTGACCCAAGATTTGTAAGTGACAAAGTGATTGTAGGTTCAAATCCCATCCCTGATTCTGCTTTCAACCCTTGGCAATTCACTTAACTATAAGTAATTCATTCAGATGATGTTGAAGAGCAGTTGCTTATTGTGTCCTAATAGTGAGTTTTCTCATATAGAGCTCCTTATAAACCAATGAAATTATAGATTGTATTCTCATTTATCAACTGTATTATGCAAGTCATCCCTCTTACAGTGAATTTTCATGAAAGTGAATGCCACTTTTTTTTTTTTTTTTTTGCTTTTTGCTGAGGCAATTGGGGTTAAGTGACTTGCCCAGGGTCACACAGCTAGGGAATGTTAAGTGTCTGAGACCAAATTTGAACTCAGGTCTTCCTGACTTCAGGGCTGGTGCTCTATCCCCTGAGCCACCTAGCTGCCCCGTGAATGCCATTCTTGACTGCCAGCTTTTCCAATCTGGAATAAAACTACATAGGACAGAGAAGCAAGAGGAAGATCAAAATCTAATCTTGTTTTACAAGATAAATGGTACCAGAAACAATGAGGAACATCCTAAACTAAGGTACCTTTGAAAAATCTCTCTAAAAACTGTTCAACAGGATCCTAAATTCCATCCGTTCCCCCCCCCCCCAAAAAAAAAAAACCCAAACAACAACAAAAAAAACCCTTTCTTTTGGGGCAGACCCTCAGGCCACATGGAAAGTTGCCTATACTCTACTTCAGTTAAACTATAAATTTTCACTAAACAGTTTAATATCTTTTTTTTAAGAGGATGATAAAAGCTGAAAATATTAGAATTTTGGGAATCTACCCATTATTTTTAAAAGATCTTTTTTAAATTAAATAAGCATAGTTGAATCTGTTAAACTATTACTACTGCCAATATTTGTCTTATGCAAATCTATCATGATGAAAATTGATCAATTGATGAACATTGTTATCAGTTATTATTAGTATTTTAGCAATTGTATACAGAAACCATTATTTCAAAACAACCTCAACCAAGAGGAGAAGGATGGTAATTATTGGAAATTACCTTAAACACAATTGCAACTTAGGTGAATAGATCATAGAATGTTAAGAGCTAGAAGGGATTTAAAAAGGCATCTCAAGGTTGCCATCTTTACAGATTATGAAACAGGCTAGAATAATGTAGCTCTGACAGTTCTCGTGACATATAGTCCAGTGTTTTTCAAATATATCATATCTGCTTAATGCTTCTAGGAAGCTAAAGATTCACATCTGCAAGAAAAGTTTTCGTCCTAGAATTTGTTCCTTTTAATCTTCATTTCAGAAGGCAGCAAACTGAATTTTCCTTTAAATCAGAAATGAATAATTTTATTTCGTAAGATAAGTTTTAAAACAAAAATACCATATCAGAAATTGCATTTCCTTGGGTGGGGCTAGATCAACATGAGAGTAAGTACATTCTGAGAGATTGCTTGGAACTTTAAAAGTAGTCTCTACAGACAAAGCATTTCAATTTCCTGAGCTACCTTCTTCTAGCCTAATATTTTAAAAAAAAAAAAAAGTTAAAAAAAAGCAACTAACCCTTTTGGTGTTGTTTTATAATCTAATTAACTTGAGACCGTTATTACTTTACTAAAGGTCCTCATGCTTTTATAAAGGCAGAAAGGCATATTGGACAGAATTCTGGGTTTGAAGTCAGTAAGAAATGGGTTTAAATTCTACCCCCAACATTTATTAGTCTATGAACCTAGGCCACTTCTCCATGTTTCTGGCCTCAGGAAGCTCCATAAGCTTTAGACAAACTTGCTATTTTCCTTAGTGGAAAGCATTCTACTGATCAAATCAGAGATTCTTTGTGTAATAGTGATATTAAAGGGCTACAAAATGGAATAACTTATTCTGGATCGCCACAGACAGTAAATATGTCAAGATCATATAGGACCTGGAAGGAACTTTAGTCATCATCTATTCCAAACTCCTCTTTTTACAAATGAAAAAAATTCAAGTCCAAAAAAATTTAAGAATTTTCTCATGTTTTTAGGAATTCAACATCCAGTATGTAGCACTGCCCATCTGGGACCTCTTCCATTGTAGTAAGCTATTCATGAAATATGAATTTTCAATGGTGTTTACTCAGTGAATTAAAGTAAAATAAGAAAAAAACTTTTGTAAAGTTACTAATTCATGATATAAATTTCATGCATTGGAAACCACTTATTTTATAAACTAAGAAAATAAGACCAGGAGAACTCAAATGACTCTTATGATGATAAGCTGATATTCATAGCCAGGTTCTTTTGTCCAGAAACCTAGTTCTTTTATTTTCCAATGGGTTTTTATCCTAATGGAGACCAGACAAGAGTATAGGTCAGAGTATGTAGCTATAACCATTCTGCTTGCACTATAGGCCATTTCTGTAAAGCAGTCAAGGCATGTCATTTGAGTGCCTATTCTCATGAATAACTTTCTCTACTTAAAACAGCATGAACTGGCTAATCTTGGTAACAGAAAAAGTTGGTTTAATGTAGTGGGGAAAAGATGAACATTCCTCACTGAGCTGTTCACAGTCCTGTGGGCACATCTTGGAGAACTAAAACAGTATCAACAAGACAAAGTATAGTGCCCCCAAAGAAACAGAATATATGGTATATTACTGGTTTCAAAAGATTTGGGAACATTTTGAATTCATAGTGTCATAGTGTCAATATTAAAATGGTTTTCTTTCCAACTAAATTCACAGAGAGGTAGAGGAAGAATAATATACGGTTGATGCCTTAAATGAAGGCAAAGGAACATACCAACAAATAAGGTGAAATGATTTCTAATGTCTTACCTGAATGCTACTGCTTTCACAAGGAATGACACTGCTTTCTGCAAGAGGTGACATGCACATATGAGAGCTTTCAATACTGAAAGCAATACCTGTCATATATCCAGTCATTGGTAAACTCCCATTACCAACTTTATCCTTAACCCAAATGTTCTCATCTGCTATCTCTACAGGATCAACCATATCTACAGAGCTATTCTCCTTTTCACCTTCAGTGTCTTGCAATAATGCCAATTCTTTCTCACAAGCATTGGATTGATCTTTTGTAATAGACATGGTAGCCACAACTAAATGTGTGCCATGTGCAAAAGCATCTCCATCCAGCTGTCGCAGATGTACTCCAGCAGTATCCATTGATGGTAAAGAGGCATCTTTAGGAGGAGCATTTTCTTTTTCTTCTTCTTCTTCTTCATTATGATGCTCAAGAGTAAAAGGTATCCGAATGAGTGAAGTACGGTACTGAGTACCTGCTTTACACGTCCCAAGTCTCATAGGAGACCAATTTTTAATCGGAGAGCAGCCATCTATATAAGGACTTCTGGTACAAGAATTGGTAATGCCATTAGAATTTGGAGCAGATGGCACTTCAGGAGAACGAAAGGTAAACTTCCTTGGTTCTAAAGATGTAAAAAAAAATACAAAAATGAATTTAGAAAATGTATTCCTTACCTACATATTTAGGATAGGATAAATTCTTAGTCATTAAGAACTTTTATTTAAGGAAAACTAGCTTCCTTTAATTAAAATAATTAACTCACTGCAGAAAAACAATATGAACCTCCTGAATAATAAAGATCTCTCATATCATCCTCTTGTCTCTACTAAATCTTTTAAGAAATATTTTCCATTATATCAATATTTTCCCAATTAACATAATAAGGGATATGCATTTCATTATTTTGTTAACAGTTAAGTAATTAAAAAAGTAATAGTTTCAGCTTCTAAATATAGCCTACATAATTTGCCTTACTAAAACATCAAAACTTTAAATACAAAAAATAAATTTTTTGACCACTAATACAGTAAGTATAAAATTTCAGGGAAGGTATGTTTAATAATAATAATAATCCTCCATAATCCTTTATAATTTAACCCCAAACAAAATACCTTCTTTGTTGATTTTCTTTTGAAAATGTGAAATGTGCTATGTGAATAGAATTGTATTCAAAACTTCACTACTATTTTAAATTGTTAGAAATATTTTTTTTAAACTAAATTTCAGGTTTTTAAAAATGAAGAGCTTATCCAGGAGCTCCATCCAATAAAAATATACTAATATAACTACAATTCTATCAAATGCAAATTTTATACTTCCATGTTTCAAAATATCTGTAGCATCAACAGTATGAAAACATTCTAATCCCATACAGATCTAACCTTTTAATGCTTTATTGATCTTCATTAACTATTGTGGCCAAAACAATTCATGGCCAAGAAGTGAAAGCCTATCCAGCTTGATAAGACCTGGGCTAAATCTTGCAATCCATTATATAGCCTTCAAGAACTCTGTCACCTTTGTATCATGATGAAATAATTGAGTAGAATTATAAAAAAGACAAATGCATAAAACCCTACTGGACATACCAGAGAGCGGTGTTTTTCCTATCTGAAAAGCAATTGGAGAGAATGTTGGTGAAGCAATTGTTGTAGGGGGGTGCTGTGGAAATGAGGGACTTGTTATGCTTTCCAAGCTATATTTTCTTGTACCTCCCCGAATAGGACTGGAGGAAAACTGGCCCTATGGGGGAAAAAAAATTATACATGTACACACATATAATAGTAAAGATATCATTTATCAATCAACTAATATGCATTCATTAAGCACTACGCTTTTGGGGTACTAAGAAAACAATGGAACAGTTCCTGCCTTGGCAAAGCTTACAATCTATTAGGGCAGACATATGTATAGAAATAAACATAAAACAAAATAAATAGAAAATCCTTTTGGGACAAAGTATATTAAAACCTGGGGCTAAAGGGAAGGGAGAATGAGGTAATTAAGCCTCATAGAGCTGAATCTTGGAATCATCAGTCAGTGAACATTTATTAGGTACTTATAATATGCTAGGCATGGTACTAAACATTGTAAATACAAAAGAGAGGCAAAAAAAAAAAAAGTTCCAGCCCTTGCAGAGATCATAATAAACAATATACAGAAGAGAAAAATATGAACTAATTAATGGGGGAAAGTACTAGAATTAAGAGAAAGGCTTCCTGAAGGAGATGGGATTTTTGTTGAGACTTAAAGAAAGCCAGGAAAAAGAAATGAGGAAGTACATTCCAAGCATATGGAACATTGATTGAAAATGTCTTAAGTCAATAGATGGGAATATCTTGTTTGAAAGACAGCAAAGAGGCCAATGTTGCTGTACTAAAGAGTGGAGGGTGGGAGAGTAAGAGGGTGGGAAACATAGGGGGAAGGGGATAAATTTTGAAGGGTTTTGATCACACAATATTTTCATATATTATTCCAGAAACCGAGTTAGAATATGTGTGTGAGAGAGGGTAGACATGATCAGGCCTGTGCCTTAGGAAAAAGGCAATTACAACTGTTGAGGTGTGAGATGTGGAATCTTAGTACTTGGTGGTAGAAGTATAAAAGCAAAGAAGTGGGTGTATTCAAGTGTCACAAAAATAAAAATGATAAGGCTCAGCAAAAGACTGGATACAGTGGTTAGCATGAGGAATCAAAAATGAACTTGTCTTCTGAGCGTGGGGACTAAGAATAGTGGAGCCCTAGACAGTAATAGGGAAGTCTGAAAGGAAGGATTTAAGAGCAAAAATTATGAGTTCATTTAGTATATACTGAGTTTAAGATGTCTACAGAACATCTAAATTAAAATGTTCTGAAAGAAAGTTGGACACGTTAGACTGAAGGTCTAGAAATAGATCAGGATGAGATAAATAGATTTACAAATCATCAGCCTAGATGTAGTAATTGAATCCTTAGGAGCTGATGAAATCAACATATAAAGTAGGATGGAGGAAGAACTGTACCCAGGAGATAATTTTGGGGAATAACAACAGACAGTGGGCATGACTTGATTGAAGATCCAAGGAGGATGAGAAGGAGCAGACAAATAAGTAGGAGAGCCAAGAGAAGATAGTGTCATGAGAACCAATGAGAAGAGAGTATGTATCAAGGATATCAAAAAATTAACTGGACAATGGCAAAGGTTGTAGAGAGGTCAAGGATAAGGATTAAGAAAAAAGCCATTAGATTGGGCAATTAAGACATGAAACTTTGAAGAGACCAGTTTTTGTGAATGATGACTTTTTAAAAAGCCAGATTATAGGGTTAAAAATAAGATGAGAGGAGCCTCTTCAAGTTTAGCTACAAAAGGCAGGAATATGTGGGATAATAGGTAGCAGGGGAGAATTGATCAAGCGACTTTTTTTCCTAAGGAGGTATTTGTAGGCACTGAAAAAGGAAGTGAGAGTGCAAATGATAAAAGAGGCAAACTGCAAGAGATAGGATGGAATGCATCACTGGTGCAAGTAAAAGTGTTAGCTTTGGTAAGGAGACAGGCCAACTTATCATATGAGACAGAGGTCAAGAAGGAGTGACTGGAGACATATAGGGATGAGATAAGAAAAGGGAAGAAAAAAGTCGGAAAGACTTTAGTATTTTTTTTTTTATTCTTGCAAAATGCGACAAAAATTGAGATGAGAGGATAGTGGGAGAAGTGGGAGGTCTGAGGAGACATGCAAAGGTTTGGAAGACCTGCCATGGTAAGGAGGATAGTGTATTAATTAAGGAGGTATAAAAAGATTGCATAGTGGCAATGATGGCCCACTTGAAATTACGTAACATAAATTTGAAATGCATTAAGTCAAAATGGTTGTGTGACCACCTCCAACTTCCTTCTGATGCAAGTATGTAGGAGCAAAGGCAAGGGATGATGGGAATGATCTAAGCCTGAGGTATGGCAGAGCACAATAGGTGATGTAAGTGGAAGGGGGCCTCAAGAGAAGAGGACAGTGCAGAAGTAGGAGAAATGAGGCAAAGTCTGGGGATTAAGGCATGGGTGAAGAACAGGATTTGTTACTAGAAGGCAGAAGGAAGGGTAGAATGCTATTAGATTATGCATAGACAAGGGAACTTCAGAGGTTTATGAACATGGCAGGAGTGCATTTGTGGGGGATGCTGAGATCATAAGTATGATCATTCAAATATGGAAATGTTTTAAAAGGATTGCATATATTTAACCTGGAGGTTTACAGTCAAGAGCTATCAGGATTTTGATTGGGTAGTAGTTATGAACTGCATGAACCTCAGAGAGAGGAGGTTAATTAGTGCCAGAAGTAGAGAGAAAACCCAGAAGTAGTAGTAGGAATGGGGATCAAGAAGTTTTCCAACTTCAACAACTGAATCAGGAAAATGTATAGCTAGTGCAGAAAAACTGGGGGGAAACCGGGTTTCTGAGAGCCAGAGGACAAAGGAGTGGGAAAGAAAAAGATTTAAGATGAAAGCAAGACTTTTTGCCAATGGAGCAAGTATCCCAGAAGGCATAGTGGAAAGTATGGGTAGCTTCTGGGTAGACCACAGGGCAGGGAATTTGAGGGAATAAAAAATTGGCCAGGCAGTGGCCTGTTGGGGTTCAGAATCATTGGGATGAGGAAGTTCTGACCGAGACAATTTATTAAACAAGAGAAAATTTTAGGAAGGTTATCAATGTCAACAGTGTTATGACTTAGTAAGTAAATATGAGGAGGATACAGGCCAGCACAATGGACTGATCACAATTTGTTGTCCTTGTCTTAGGACACTGAAAGAGGAAGTGAGCTGTCTCAATCACAGTTAGCATGTGTTAAAAAGTAGGCCTAGTCAACCCAGGTACTCATGACTCCAAGCTTAGTCTTCCACCCACTATCCTACACATCTGCCTACTGCCTCTCAAACTACAAAACTGGTGGCAAGGGTAGTATCTGTCACAGTCCCACCACTCAGAGGCTTTACTTAACTTTTGGGGGGAATTTACTTTGTAGGAGAGGTGGTTCAGGCATTTATTGAGAAGTTCCCAGTTATGTCATGTGTGACATTCCCACCAAAAGAATGTGATTTCTTTGATGACAGATTTTTCATGTATGTATCCCCAGAGCTTAGTACTCGTATAACAGATGATTAATAGGTCCTCGTTTAATAAGTGAATAAACTTGTATCAAAGTTGATTCAAAAAAATTTTTTTTAAGCTGTTAAGATACATAAAGATGATATTATATTAAAGAAATTAGTGAAAAAGCATTGGTTAGGGCAGCTAGATGGTGCAGTGGATAAAGCATTAGCCCTGGAGTCAGGAGGACCTGAGTTCAAATCTGGCCCTAGACATTTGACACTTAATGGTTGTGTGACTGTTTCATGAAAGAAAAGGAAAGGAAGGAAGAGCATTAGGTAAGCACTTACCGAACTTGGTGTTTCCACAGGGCTCCTACACCTAACTGGGGATAAATCTATTGAATAAAGAACTTCAAGTGATGCTGGAGCATTACTGTATGGACTCTTAGGAGAAGTTGGAGATAAGGAGTCAGACATACTTCCATTTCCATCTAAAAACAGTTTTCTTCTTAGCGATGAGGAACTGAGGTTTTCTTGAGATTGGTCCGCAAATTCATCTGCTCTGAAATATTCCCCTACATTAATTTAACATATGATTAAGCCATTAGGTTTGAAAATTAAAAGGTAAAGTTTTTAGGAAAGATTTTTGTTTAATGTGAGTAAAATAGTACTTTCAGGTACATTTTTTCTTTATTAAAATTATGAGTTTCAGGGGGCAGCTAATTGGTGTAGTGGATAGAGCACCAGCCCTGAAGTCAGGAGGACCTGAGTTCAAATCTGGCCTTAGACATACACTTAGACAACACTTCCTAGCTGTGTGACCCTGAGCAAGTCACTTAACCCCAATTGCCTAAGCACAAAAAAAAAAAAAAAAAAAAAAAAATGGGTTTCAGCCTGTGGCAGTTTGATAAAACTTACTGTGACAGTATTCAGGTGATTTTTAGGGAAAGTGTACAAATTTCAGGAAAACCCCTTTCTCACTCCTCAGCAGAAGTATTTAAAAACACAATATTCTCTAACTTATAAAAGAGCAAATAATAGATAACAATTAACACCTAAAATGAAAATCTAAATAAATGTAACACTCACCCAAAAGTTTTTCTAAATTAAAATCCACAGGGAGAGACAACAAAGTCTGACAAGCAACTGCAAAGGATGAATAAATAACAATCAAAAGAGTTAGTAACATAACCATGCCCACAAGTCCAGAAGAGGGGTCTCTTCAGTAAAGGTTTTCCAAAATGAAGTTAGCATAAGCATTACTCCAGGAAATACTATTTACTGTAGAGTTCCACAATTTCAATGGCAGGGTTCTAGACTTTCCTGTTGAAGCAAGTTTTTGAAGGCTCAATGGTGTACCACTGCTCACTATGGGAAAGAACTACCTAGTGTCCTGAAGGCATCTAGCCAGCAGGGGATTTCAGACAATCTCCTTCATTTTAAATTAAAATTTGGTTCTCAGTAGAGACTATTAAATAAGTATTTAATTGGCTAATGCCCTTTTTTTCAGGCCTTTCACTTTATAGCTTATCTTGAACAATGAGACTGTTCCTGTGTACATAAAAGGATGGAAGCAAAAAGTCAAGTTAGAGGTGATTAAAAAGGATGGAAGATGGACATTAGAAAGCTCCTTCAACATCTTGACTTTTATTTTCTTGGGCTTTATCAACTCATTATTCAAGATGAAATCAACTCAGAAACTCATACTTCCTCAGATCATTTTCTACTCCAGCCACATTACTTCGTTTTGCCCCCGTGCCTCATAACCTCTTCCTACTCCCTTTTCAGCTTCTAATTATGTGATGTCTTCCTCGTGAGACTGAGCTGCTTGAGAGTAAAGGCTATCTTATTTTGCCTTATTCTATAACCTCAGTGTTTTAGCACAGTGCCTGGGCACATAGTAAACACTTGATAAATGTTCACTCTGAGATTATCTCCTGAACTGCCTTCAATTAAGGAAATTCACAGCCTTCAATTTGTGGATGAATCTGTAGTATTTCTGGTAGTTGCTATTATTAAACAAATAAGGTATCTGTAAAGCTTTTAGCATACTGCCTGACACACAAAAGGCATTATAAAAATATTTATTAAATATCATTATTGTTGTTTACTATTATATAATTACTTCCCTCTTCTTTTCTGGGTTGAATACTCCTTGCTAAAAGTAGGCAAAAAGGGGAAACTAGGTGGTATAGTAGATAGAGCACCGGCTCTGAAGTCAGGAGGACCTGAGTTCAAATCTCGATTCAGACACAACCCTTCCTAGCTGTGAGACGCTGGGCAAGTCACTTAACCCCAAATGCCTCAGCAAAAATAAAATAAAAGTAGGCAAAAATAAGAAAATCAGAGAAAGAAGACTAGGATTACAGGTAAAGCAAAAGATTATAGTAGTGAGAGATTTATGAAAAACTTATGGAGAGATGATAGGAGCTTTCATTAATAGCTGTAAATTTCTTAAGTGTGACATCAATTTGTAAATTCATGTATTCCTGAAGAGTAAGATCCAAAATCTGTACTGTGACTATAAAGTAATGAAACTGTTTTTCTTGAAATGCTCCTAAACTGGACTCAAAGGTAATTTATTTTTGCAACAAAGTGAATATCCTTCATAAATATAATTCTTTTCAAATCCAAATGTATATATCTTATTTACCAGATATGAATTCAAATTAATAATTTGCTATTTCAAAAGAAAAAAAATTAACTACTGTTAAGAAGATTCAAATAACTGTATTTCAGATTCAGAAGGCAGTAATTCCAAAAACATTTTAAGTCATGGCAACATCCTAGAACAAGCATATATTCTTCCAAAGTGACTACTCTGAATAGGGTAACACTCATTCGGGTGTATAAAGTCTACTTAAGAAGAATCACATTACTTAATGGTTAGATAGTTTATAACAAAGGTAAAATTTAAATAGGCATTAAAATGCATGTTTTTAAAATAATAATAATTATTACTTATATTATTTTTATTTTAGATAATAGCTACATGTACCATTGTTTTTTCCAGAAGGTAAGGTCAATTCTCTTCCAATTGGAGATACGTTGTCTATGTCTATACCTGCAAAAAAAATTAAAATTGAAAAGTACTCAATTTAACATTTTAAATTTTGAGGCTTGATCTTTCCAAAGAAAGTAATAAGCTATGCGCATTTTCTATTGAATAACATTTGTTAAAAATAAGAAAAGTAAATGAAAAAATTATACACATAAAATATGTATGTATGTATACATTTTGGCATATTTGGCACTACTTCTTCTCTAGCCAATAAGCTAAATATGTAACATAAGAAGTTATAAGAATTACTATACTGTAAAGGACACAAGATCTTTCGAATCCAGACAGACCAAAGGAGTATTTGGGGATGGCATGGTGGTTCTCTATAATATCAATTTCAAAATATCTAGAATACAACATAATACTTAGTTTCTTATGGCTTTATCTATAAATTTATTGAAACTATTATTTCCCAGGCTCATGTGGCTATAGACACAGAAGGATTTAAGCTGACAACGATGAAAAGTGAAAACTGTCCAAATACACTACAAAAAAGACAATAAAACCAGTAATAGGAAAAAAGTCAGAAATAGAATAATATAAAATTCATGTCTTCAGACACCTAGATACAAATATGCATAAACAAGATGAAATAGATTTCTCAAGGTGGCTATGTTAGACCATGCAAATATCAGAGAAGTAGAAAGCAAAGAATCTCCATTATCCAAAGGTCAGCCTTGACCACGATAGAGTAGGCAGCAAGGCAAAGCCTATGTCTACCTACAGGGCAAAGAAACTTCTCCATCCCCAAAACTACTCTAGCTGGTGGGCAGAATACTCCTTGCCAAGATCACAAGGAAATAAATGCTGGAGACCACTGAGAAAATAAAGAGCTTTCTCATACCCCTAAGGCTAATGAATTCCACCATTTGTGGGATTCAAGAGTCTGCCAAGAGTTAACTACTAGCCTTATCAGTCCCATCCCTTTCAACTTCATTCCTTCAGCTGAAACCAGTATTTTGCAAATTCTTATTTCCCACATCAACTCTGCCCACTGGAATAAATTGCTGTTCCATATTTCATTTTATTTTATACTTCTCATTTCTTCCATCTACTTTCATTCAGATAACACTAATCATCCTCTCCTTCAATAACTATACCTTTTGTTATACCCCACTCTCCTCTGCTAATGGAAGGGGTATCAAAAATACTCTATGTTCTTTATTGCTATTTCCAGATTCTTTCCACCCAGCAATCTCTTAGCCTTTGAATTTCATTCTATCAAAATGTATCAATCTATATAGATCTAGGTGGCTGCTCAATTAATTGAATTATAGCCAACATATCTTTGGCCATAATTGTTTTCTCTCCCCAAATTCCTGACTTTATGCTAGGAGACTACAACATTCATAATGATGCTCCATTAGATACTCAAACCTCCTAGTTTCTATATCTCCTTCTACCCTATGACCTAGTCTAATATTCCACTTTAATCACACATAGGAATAGTCAATCCCTGAACTTTACTATTATCTACAAGTGTTCTACTTCTAGGTTCAAAAACTGGCATTCTACTTAATCATAACTTCCTAATACACCAACTTTTCCTTACCAACTTCAACGGAGTCCTCACCTCATTTTTTTCTTGTGTTCCTTCTTTCCTTTTAAAAAATTGTCCTATGAGATAGCTCTCTGGGGAGGAAAGGGATACTGGGAGAAATTTTAGTGATAGAGAATTCAAGAGACTTATCTATCTAAATTCAGGAGCAGTAATCTAATACTTTATTATTTAAAACAAGAATTAGTTTCATCATTACTTAGGAAACTTAGGAAAATGTTTTCCTAAGTTTTCAGAAGTCAGTTGATAACCATGGAAAAATAAATTGTCCTCAGTTATCTGTCAAGCATGTATATCCAGTATTTAGTTTAAGTGAAAGGGAGAAAAAGAAAACTAATAAAAAATTTAATATCCAAGACAGAAATGACATCATTAGAAATACTGACATGCAGTAAACTTCAATGACAAAAAAATTAGTTCTGTTTAATTCTTGTGTGTCTATATTTACTTATTTATAAAGAAATATGTACCTTAACAAGTATGATCCTCCCTCAATGAAATGGAAGTCCCAATGATCTTTATGTTACATAAGGAAATTCACAATTGCACTATTCTCTAGCTGAACTAGAAACCATCAAGAGTATTGTTTTCTATTCTGAGTAACATTTTCAGAGGCCTATTGACAAGGTATCATGTAATAAGAGGAAGGTGACCAGAGCTAGAAATCATGTCATTTATAGAACCCTAAAAGAATTAAGATTAAAGAAGTATTGACATTTGCTTTGCATCTTAAACATATTAAGACTTTCCTGTCTGATTTGCAGCTAATGAACTGCGCTCCTTGGGACTGTCCTGCTGTTCTATTTGTATCCCACAATACATTCTTTTTTTTTTTTTTTTAATTTTATTTTATTTGCATAACATATGTGTGGGTAATTCTTCAACAATAACCCTTACATAGCTTTCTGTTACAAATTTTTTCCCCTCAACTTCCCCACCCCTTCCCTAGATGGCAGGATATCCACTACATGTTAATTATGTTAAAATATTGGCAAATCGAATATATGTATACGTATTTCCAAACTTATCATTGTTGTGCAAGAAAAATCTCCACAATACATTCTATAGTACTTTGCACATAATAAGTGCTTAATGTTTTATAACCATTTATATAAATACTAAAGGAACTGGAGAAGTTTAGTTTAGAAACTTGGAGAAACATGATCACAATCTGGAAGAGAAAAATAATAATGTACATTTATTATTTTGCTATAATGAATCAGCAAATATTTATTAAATGCCAACCATGTGCCAGTCACTATATGAGGTACTGCAGACACAAATATAAAAATCAGAATCACTGGAACTTACATTCTACTGAGGGAAGATCATGTTTGCAGAAAAGTAAATTTTTGTTAATTGCTGTTGTTCAGTTGCATCTGATCTTTTCATGATCTTATTTGGGATTTTCTTGGCAGAGATACTAGAGTGATTTGCCATTTCCTTCTCCAGCTCATTTTACAGATGAGGAAACTGAGGCAAACAGTTGCCTGACTTGCTCAGGGTCACAGAGCTTGTAAGTGGTTGAGGTCACATTTAAACTCAAAAAGACAAGTCTTCCTGACTTCAGGCCCAGTAATGTGCCATCTAGCTACTAAGAATAAAAATCAAATCACAAAATTTTAGGATCCAAAGGATTAATTCATACCCAAAAGAAATCCTTACTACAACACTCTGGGAAAAGGAAGGGGCAGAGGAAGGGAATGACAGATATGTGATACATGGCCAAAGAACCTCAATTTGAAGATTTTTAATAAAGGGAAACCTATCACCAATCAAAGCAGTACATATCATTTTTGGACAACTTTGTTAGGGGTTTTAGTTTTAGTTTTTCCCTGATGTAAAGTTTATATGCATCCTTTTGCAGCTTCTCTCTATTCTATCCGCTTCTACCCTCGGGGACCAAAAAGCACAAGTCAAATTCCTTTTCCACATAATAACCCTTCAAATATCTGAAGGCAGCTTTCATGTCCCTGTTGAGTCTTCTCCATGCTACCATCTCCAGTACAATCGTCACAAGACACACTCCGTTTTTCCACATTCTTCTGGAAAGTAAATGACATGCTCAGAAATGAACATCCCCTCTGTTCAGGACAGAATATTACTGCCTTATTTCTAGGAGTCAAAGCCTCTTAATGTATCCCCAAGTAAGTAATTTCTTTGGTTGCTATTTCACAATGATGATTCATATTGAGCCTATTGTCACCAAAACCCTCATGTTCTGGGCTAGGTCTGACTTGGACTGCATTGGTTTAGGTTCAATATTGGAACAAAATGAGGCATTTGTAGGTGATTCAACAATTAAAAAAAATTTACTTAGCCACAGCAGAGGAAAAGATATGCACAAAGATAGGCACCGAGGACATCTTGATTTGGTTCAACTGAATATATTCCCTTGCCTGAATTACCCAACTTGAGTCTATCAGCCAGGTATCAGAGCACCTGGAGAGATCCTCCTGGTCGTTTTGTACCCAAGCAAGGAAGAAGTTACATCAGCTGTTTGAGACTTTAGGCCCTGGGCCAACCAAAGTCCTGAAGGTTTTCTAAGCAGAGGGATCAAACTGAAACGCAGGTGTTTTAACACCTCTGCCTTTACCAAAGCATTTGAAACCTTCAATAGCAAGGGTGAAGGACAAATGCCTCCACTAGAGACTTGCTACAAGTAGACAATGAACCATTCTTGACAGCTTTTAGGCCAGCTATTGAACCATTCCTGACAACTCTCAAGTCAATCATTTACCATTTCCAAATTCGTCTAACTGTAAGACAGTAGTCTTGCCCATATAAGCATAAATATAAATACAATGAAAACATACCTTTTTTTTTTTAAAGAATAGGATGTGAAACTTTATCAAATGCTTTAGTTTGATAGAGAACATATGAAATAAACACAAAGTGATTGAAGGAAGTACTATTGAATTAAGAATCAGAAAAGAATGTTTGAAGGCAATAAGATGAGCTGAGATTTGAAGGAAGCCAGAGATTCCAAGAGGTAGAGTTAAGAAAGGAGACTATTCTGGAGATGGAAATGGGGAATGTACAGCCTAAGTAAAAGCACAGAGAGATACAATGTTGTATAAGGACCACACCAAGTGGTCCAGCTTAGCTAGACCAGAAAGGAGAATAATGAGGTCCTAAAAGGTAAGTTACGAGCTAGATTGTGAAGATCTTTCATTTTATCCTAGAGGTAGGAAAAAAACTATTGGAGCTTCTTAAACAACAGAGTAACAGGGCAAAATTGTGCTGTAGGAAAATAAATTTGACAGCAGTATAGACTGGAAAGGGGAAAGACTTGAGAATCAGTCAGACCAGACAGAAAGCCTCTGCAATAGGCCAGGCAAGGAGTGATGAAGGTGTGCCTACGTACACAGAGAGAAGATGACAAAGTTTACAAAAAGTAAGCATTTCTGGAATATCCAACTAAATATTCCACATTTCAGAAGAACTATGTTAGCTATAACTTTTGGAAGGATCAAATTCTGAGAAAGTTAAATGTGTATAGTCTAAGGAAGATATAAACATAACTTCTCTAAGAACTATACTTTGTACTATATTTTGAAGCAAAAAATGTTCATACATTTAATCACTGCTAAATCCACATACAGAAAATTCATTTAAGTTTTAAATAGTAATTTTCTTAATATTTTCAAAAGAAGACTCACATTTACTCGAATGACATTGTGAAAGTTGTTTTCCTTCATGATCAGTCCAAGGAGAGGGTACAATGACACCTTTAGTAAAAAACTAGAAGAAATGAAAAACTTTTAAATACCAGTTCTTCACAAAATGTAATTTTATGCACTGATCACCATGTAATGTTTACAAATATCTTTTGTCCATGTAAATATGTATGAATATCATATGTATTAATTAGAACATACATCTAAACTGCTAAAAAAAAAAACAAAAAAAACAACACACACAACCCTAAAACTGAAAAAGAACATATCAAATGAATTTCTTTGAATGCTACTGATCAACAAATTCATCTATTTTTAAATTAATGTGCTATCTTAAAGAAGCCATTCAGATTACAATAAATAAATATGCATGCATAGGTACTGTTGGTTAGAAACTGAGTATCAATAAAAATGATACAAACAAATCCTTATGGATAAAATGTCAACTGCAAATGCAAAAAAGAAACTAAGGATTCACTAAAATGTGTATAGTGCCTGGCATGGAGTGAGCATTTAATAAATATTTTAGTTATCTGTATTTTTATCTACAAACTCACTTGATAAAGAATGTTTGATACTGATGCAAATCACATCTTTTCAAATAAAATCAATAAGTTTGATTATTCTACTTTAAGGAAACATATAACAGGGGCAGCTAGGTGGCGCAGTGGATAGAGCACCAGCCCTGAAGTCAGGAGGACCTGAGTTCAAATTTGATCTCAGACACTTAACATTCCCTAGCTGTGTGACCCTGGGCAAGTCACTTAACCTCAACTGCCTCAGCAAAAAAAAAAAAAGAAAGAAAGAAAGAAAAGAAAAGAAAAAGAAAAAATGTAACAAAATATGGAACTGACAAAAAAGGCAGGAAGTTTCAATTTCAATTTTGAGACTCGAACAAAATCAGTCCACAGCAGCAGATATATTTTACCCTACTTTTTTTGTTTTCAGGATAATTCAAGAGATTTAATGGATCATTCAACTCAGATATTTAACTCTGATCTTTTATCTATGCTTCATTTTTCCAGGTTTTACCTCCTAAGCTTCCGCTTTAAAACAAAGTAAAATAACATGGAATTTCAGAAAGAAGAAATATATCTGTACATTGCAACTAAAAATATTTTCAACAGCATAATTTGATTTTTAGTGAATAACTGAAAATGAACATTTTAAGAATTATTTTATTCTCTCAAACCATTGATTACTAACATGTTAAAAAGTATGTAAAGATTTCTAAAATGCACATTTCTGAAAGTTAAATATGACGGATATGTAAATGAAGGGCAAATGTTTCT
>JAJPUD010001547.1:254113-285374 GCA_023553655.1 Myrmecobius fasciatus | reverse complement strand
GAACTCATAGGAATATCTATTTCTGATCATGTACAGCCAAAAAATTTAATAGCCAAATGGCAAAAATTATGGGAGACAAAGATGTTGCTTAAGAGTGGCTTAAAATTTTAAAAATGTGTGCATGAACACATATATGTGCATGTGTGTGCATAAGACCTTTTTAAAAGGAAAAGGGCAACAAAGAATATTAGATCTAATACATAAAGATTCTCTAAAAAAAGAAATACTTTTAAATACAAGAGGACCTGGATGTCTTTGGACAAGGAACTAGCTAGAAAAATATATGAAATAAAAGATTTTATGTTTATAGGAAACTAAAGATGTAATTATGAGAATGTTTTTGGTTTCTCTGGTGTTTATTTAAAAAAAAAAAGGATAGCTAGGTATCAGTACTCTTAGGTATTCTAGAGGGGAAAAAACTTTTGGGATATGTTTATCACAAAAGGGAAAGGAAAGCAGAAAAAAGAGAAAGACAAAATAAAAATTGACAGAGCTAGTGGTTAAGCTGCATGTTTCCCTGATGTACTATGTAGATACATTAAGAGAGAATAAAAATTTATCCAGATTGATGGTCAAAAACAATTTTAGTTACCTCTTCAATGGCTTTTTGTCTTTTGTCTTCCACATCTTTATCTATTCTATATAAGGCAAAGAAAAAATAACCATGCCATTACTTCATCTAGTTGGAGATTTTTTAAAAATCTTATCAGAGTAGTAATTTTATTGAATGCAAAAATGGTAAATTTTAGATTCATTTTACCAATAAACTAGCATCATGACACTAATGTGTGTACTTTGAAATATTATTGTCTTACTGCTCAGTGTTTGCCTCCTTTTCATTAAAATAAAGAATTAGTACAATTTCTTCTCAAGAGGCTTTTAATTTATACAATTATTTCTTAACATTATAAATTCATGTAAACAAAGTGTCCTCTTCAATGCTAACAAGTGAAATGTTACAGAAAACAAAATAACCATCCAAATTCCTTCTTCATTTTTCAGTATACAAATTCCAATAATGTATCTCACATGATCAACTGTGTATCTCTTGCAACTTCTAAACATCAACTAAAATTTACAATTATGAAGTGAACTTAGGTAAAAAATGTGAAAGTTTGATCCTATTCTTTCTTCACCATCAATATATTACATAAAACCAACAACAAACAGCTCCTAAAATAAACATATATATGTCATTATGTCAGATCTTAAGCAATGGTTAAATATGTCCCAATGACTGGGGCAGTTGACTTAAAGACACATAAAAGAATTATAGTAAAATTATATGAAGCTCCCAATGTGTACAGAACATTTTATGTACCGAGGGAAATAATAACCAATTCCTACTCCAAGGGCCATGACATCTATACAAATTAGAAAAGGCAAGAAAGTAGTAGGATGATGACAGTAATATTAGTTAGAAGATGGACACAAGAGATGCTATGAAACTGAGAGGGCTTGGTCAATTAACTGGATATAAGAGATGAAAGATTTTAAGATAATGTCAAAATTAATAACACACATGACCAAATATAAAATATTTAAGATTAATAAATGAGTAGTGGTGCCAGTCTGGCATAGATGACAGTCTGTACAAAATGCACAAAGATGAGAAATGGAATGTTTTATTATACAGGACATATCAAGCAAAACAGTTTGATTAGAACATACAGTACATAAAGGACAGAACTACTGTAACAATTATACAATACCCCACCCTCCCACCTTCAAATTCTCTGGCTTCTTTTTAGGACTTTTGTGCCTTTGGCACCATCTTTGGCAAGTACAGGTTAAAAAAAAAAAAGCCACTGAATTTTGCCATCAAGAATTCGATATTCTTGGAATTGAGTCAAATATCTATAATTTATTAACTACAATAAAGACAGAGTGAATGAAATGAACAGCCTTTGTCCTTGCAACCTTAATCCAATCAGTTGGTACAGAAGATACAAGAATTATTTATTTCTATCATAAACTCCTCTACCAATACTACTGTGAAGAATTTTTAGTAGCCTTCAATTTTTTTTGCAAATGGTAGTAATCACCTATATTTCATCTTTCCTCTTACTGACTGTGCAGTTCTTCACTAACTTGGTTTTATCTACAGGCTCATCAGCTTACATCAATGAGTATCATGAAGGATAATCCATGTGGAAATATTCTGAAGCCAATAGGAAAAGATCGGAGAGGTCATGTATGAAGACTGCCAGCAGAGCTATTACCAAGAACAAAGAGGTACAAAGAGAAGGAAAATTTTGTCACCACCTGCAAAATATAACTCAAATTTTCAAAATATTTCTGCCATGACCAAGTAACTTATGCTAAGTATGCAGATTAAAAGAAAAGATTCAAAATCTCAACAAATCTATAGACATCTTTCCACATTCTGTTATCAGAAAGAATGAAAAAGAAAAGTAGGAAGACCTCAATGTGAAAACAAAGAGATTGAGAGGAATCATGAATGATATCAAGAGGATGAAAACATGTGATAGGAGAAAGAAAAAGGAAACCCATGAACAATAACATGGAGCTAAATAACAGAAAGGAGGCTGTTCCAGAAGAGGGCTTAATTCCAAAAACTTATAAGACACTGAATTCAAAACAGTAGCCACCAATCAAATCCATGATCTTAGACATATCACAAATGCATAAAGTATGTCTAATAAGATAACTAGAGATCATAAAACAAGAAGTTAAAGTTGACTTCGTAAATAAAAGAAAGATTTGATGGGTTAAAACTTATGAATGGAGACTGCTCCGATTCCTGAATAAACTTTAGCTCTCTTTCTTCTTTGGCTTGAGTTTTCCTTCTCTTGTTCCTTCTCCAGTTTGAGTTAGCCCTTCCTTTCCTCTTCTTTCTTCAACTCAGCTTATTTTTAACTTCAGCTCTCTCAAAATTCCATTGCCCAGATTTATTCTGGTTATCTTCCTAATGCCAAGTACTCAAAAATCAACTTCATAATTTCTTCTCCTTCAGTTAAACAAAAAATAAGTCCTAAAGCTCAGAATGATCTGAGACTGGTTAGGTAAAAGTTGCTCTTCTTGTTTTTGAAGAGTATCAATGACATTAAACAGTGTTGACTTGCATGTGAATTGGACTTATAAGTGAGGCAGAGGTGTACAAAAAAGTCTCTCGGCCTCATCTAACAGCTGCCTTAAGAAGTAGTACATTTTCTCACTGGAACTCGAGGGAAAGATTCAATCACTACTCTCAGTTACATTAAAGAGAATTCCTGTTCAGGTACAAGTGGAACTTGTGATCACTAAGTTATCTTCCAAATCTGCAATTCTTTGAGAAAGCCAAAGGAGAAAGAAAAGAAACCCTTGAGGAATACCCATATTAAAGGGTTAAAAAAAAATAAGTGAAAAGTCACTGAAGAAATCAGAGGACTATTGCGAGTTTCAAGAACCAGTAAGAATCTATAGCATCACTAAAATTCTAGGAGATAACGAATATTTAATATCCAACAGGAAAAAGTCAACAATGACAAAAACTAACAGAAAACATAGACCAAGACTCAAAAAAGGGCATTGGCTAGGATGAGATCATCATTGACCTCAGAGAGGGTAAACTCAGTAGTTGTAACAAAAACATAACTATAATGGGTTCCGGAGGAAGGGGGTAATTTAAAAACCGAGCTCTATCAAAAAACTTGGGTTTCTTCAATTTATTGTGGGGGGGGTGGGGAAGGCAGGGGAAGAGTCTCATTTGATTGAGGATGGAGTGATTTCATTTTTGTTTTTGTTTCCTGAATACCTAATACAGCATAAGGATCAACATATAGTAAGCATTTAATAGGGCAGTGAGGTATCGAAATGGATAAAGTGCTATGTCTGGACTAAGGAAGACCTGAATTCAAAAAAATCTGGCTACAGACTCTTGTGACCCTAGGCAAGTCATTTTACTTGGTTTCCTTCAGTTTCCTCATCTGTAAAATAAGCTGAAGAAGGGAATGGCAAGTCACTGCACTATCTTTGCCAAAAAAAAGTCCCAAATGGAATTGTGAAGAGTCGGATATGACCGACAATGACTGAAACTACAGAGCATCAACAACAGTTTGTCAACCGATTTCATTTTACTTTTTGAATGCAAACAGTCATCAGGTACATGCTGCTAATTGTTCACAACCACTGTCTTTCCATTACCTTTTGAATTGTTTATGATTAAATTTTCAAGATCTTTATGTTACATGTTATTCAGTGCCACTAGCAGTCTAGTGTTAGAAAAGAAGGGCTGTTGGAACATCATGAAATTTGGCATTCTGGAGAGCACTGCTTATATTACAAATGAAAATGAAAACACTTAACACCTGTGAATCTCTAGTAGCAATGACCCAGATGGAGTTTATTACCCAACCTCTCTAGCCAAATAGAGCAACAATACCTAACATCATCCATACAAAGACAAAAATGAAATCACTCAGATTTCAATCCTCAATCAGATGAGACCACAACCACCCCCCTATCTTCCCCCTATACAAATGCACGAGTGAGCACACAGACACACACATGATAAATTGAAGACTACTCCCAAGCATTTTGAGGAAGGACACTAGCAATTAATGAAGATTATAAAAAGCTTCAGGAGACCTAGATTTTGAGTTAACATAGCAATGGAGCTGACTTTTGATGAAAATGGTATTAGGCAGGTGTGAGGTGGAATTACTTTCTAGCCAGAATAGAAGCAAGAAATAAGTTGGAGAATGGAGCCATGTAAGGCAAGGAAAACAATTAGAAGTCTACTACAATAATCCGGTGGAGAGGTGCTGAGAACAGGCTTCTATGATAATTGAAGCTAGTAGTATTGTGAGATTATGTAGAAGTAGAAACAGCAAGATCTGACTACTAACTAATTTCTATATTTGATCTACTCTGAACTTCTCTTTCATTTCAGCTTAAGCCATTCTTGGAAAATGTATACTATTTTTATATAGTATTCTACATTAACTCCTTCTTAGATACTATTTTGCATTTAATTCTTTGAGTTTGGGACATTGTATCTAGGAGAGTCAAAGCTCCTCATCTATCTGAAAACTGATTCTTCGCCAGTCTTTTCAACCCACTTCAACTCCACAGGTATATGCAACCCATCAGAATAATTCATAAGTGGGGCAGCTGGGTGGCGCAGTGGTTAGAGCACCAGCCCTGAAGTCAGGAGGACCTGAGTTCAAATATGGTCTCAGACACTTAACATTCCCTAGCTGTGTGACCCTGGGCAAGTCACTCAACCCCAATTGCCTCTGCAAAAAGCAAAAAAAAAAAAAAAAAAAAAAGAATAATTCATAAGTATGCCTATTTTAAGTCTCAATCCATAGATGAAAAACTGACCTGTCTCCCTCACCTCCTTCTTGGGCAAGGCTAAAGTCAGAAAATCTGGTTGCTTTCCATGACAAGGGTTAGCCTCAGGGAAGAAAGATGGTAGCTAATTATAGCACAACAGAACAAAAATATGTATAAAAAAATCTATATATAACACTTTCTATTTACATAATACTTTAATTTTTGCAGTCTTTATAACAATCCTATGATGGAGCTACTACAAATATTACTATTTTAAAGATAAGGAAACAGACTTAATGGGATTTACCTATGTTTACATAGCAACATCAAACCAAGATGAAAATCTAGGTCTCCTGAAGCTATGCTTTTCCTATACCACATTATCTCCATATGTAGATAAAGATTTTCATTTGGGGTAAACAGTTCCCCTCATACCAAAGTTTCCATACTCTGCAGGAAGTTCCTAAAGTGTTTGTTTCATATTTTTCATTTTATGGGGAACAGTCAAATCAGTCTTCTGCTTCATACACATTCTGAGAAATATCTCACTGACCCCCTAAAACCAGTATATTTTAATCAGATGTGTTTAAAGAATTCCCTTTACAACACTCTTCATACAACTAGGACAAATCACCTGACTTTTAAAAATCTGCAAAACTAATTTTATTATCATGGGAAAGTTTGCCCATTCAGAATTGGAACAATCTATGCTCTCTAAAAGTGAATCATTCCAGTAATACATCTCTGACATGGTGAATCTACACAAATTACTCCACCTTGCTGCCTTTATATCAATTCAAAGGTTTCACTTTCCACTACTTTTCAAGAGCAGGCTATTACACTTCAAGGCAATTATAGGAAAACTTACCCAGAATGACTTAAATATACAGCTTGCCGATGAATGTCTTCTGGATCTATTTCCACAGGATTTATGACAGCAAGTTGATCAATAGACCATCTAAATTTCCCTGGAGTCTTGACAAAAAAAAAAAAAGAGAGAGAGAACATTTATGAATAAAACAGTCAGTTGTACAATGTTTACTATTCTATCAAAAAATGAATACAAGTCACCTTCAAGACTAGGAGCAGCCAACATTTAGCACAATATTCTTTAAAGCTAATGACACATTAAAATTAGGGTTTTTCTCGGAAGGGACAGAGAGGGAGCCAAAAGGGCAAGATTTATGATTTGATCAGAAAAGGGAAACCTGGCGTGAAAACTCTCTTCATGAACCTAGGTGAACAATTTATCAGTAACTACTCTTAAAACATAGGCTGGGGCACTGAAAAGTTAAAACATGAGGCCATAATTAGTAATGTGTCAGGCAGGACTTAAACACAGGTTTCCCTAAATTTTTTTTTTTTTAACATACCCTATATTTTACCTTTCCAAAATTAGGATAAAAACCACCAAAATTAGGAAAAGATGATTTAATACACAAACTGATTAAATTCGTTTTAAATAATCAAACACCTCACACTGATGATTATGATTAATTAATGCCAGCTAGTCAGTAAATAATTTAATTGTTTGCTATATACTAAAAATTGTGCTAAGTGCTAGGGATATAAAAGAAGGGCAAAAGATAGTTTCTGACCTGAAGGAGTTTATAATCTAATGGATTTGTGGAAATATCAGGATTGACCTTTCCTAATAAAGAAATATGCTAAAAGAAAACTGTGGATGTGATGTAAAGACCACTGGAACTGGGAATCAGAATAAATTGGTTCAAACCCTGCCATGTTATATTAGAGGCAAAGTTAACAGACTTGCTCCAGATCACACAACTATTAAGTGTCTGATATTGGATTTGAATTCAGGTCTTCCTGACTTCAGGCCTGGTATGCTATCCACTGTGCACATTCTGAGAATGTGCCCACATTAGTTATGTAATTTTGAACAAATCCAGTAATTTCTCTTTACAAACTCAGTTTCCTTAATGGCAAAATAGAGTTAAACAAAATATATGAGCAAAGAATTGCAAGAAAGAGATATAAGAAATATCAGTGAAATGAATTACAGGAAAGATAGGAAAAAATCACGTAGCAAAAAAGAATAACAATAATTAAAAATTTGTATAATACTTTAATGTTTGTAAAGCACTTTACACATTACCAAATTAAAGCTTCAGGAGGAGGTGAGGTAGTTATTCTATGTATTTTACCAAATTAAAGCTTCAGGAAGGAGTGAGATAGTTATTCTATGTATTATAAACCCCATCTTAAAACTGAAGAAACAAATCTTAGGACATTGTGACTTTCCCAAGAACACATATTACCATTAAATGTTATTAAACAGTATTTAAACCTAAGTTTCCCTGAGTCCAGGTCCAACAACACTCCATCCCCTATACCATGCTGCCTTCTCTAAAAACTGACATTTATATAGTGCTTTAAAGTTTGCAATGCAATTTACATATATTATTTCAATTTTCACAACAACCTCATGAAGCAAAAGGAAAATAAAATTCAGAGGTTAATGGCTTAACTATGGAAAAAAGGTTTCAGAGGAAGGTTTTGACTTAGGTTTTCCAGATTCCAGTTCCAACATGCAACCCACACTATGTTATTGTTAACTACATATGAAAGATAGCCTTTGTCTTTGATTGTATGGACCCCACCTTGAAGAGATGTGAAGAAGGATCCCATTGCTTTGGATAGGCCCTCATTAAGAATTCATAGGACATGGTCCAATCTTCCATGATGAGAGCACATGAGTTACAAGATATATTTCTGAAATCCTACAATGATGAGTCCAGAAACCCACTGAATTATCTATTTCATCGGTCACAATGGACAAACAATTCGTTGTTTAATGGTCAATCTCTTGGTGACTAACTTCTCTATACTAGATGCCGAAAAACACTGAAATAGTACTTAAAAGTTTTCTACCTTAGTGTAACCTGCCAGAATTTATGCTATTGGTATAATTAAGAATCTACAGAGTTACCTTCATAGTAGGATATCAGAGAACTTTTTCAGAAATTCAATAAAAATTACAATCTACATCTATTTGAACAAAATGCATTATCATCCTGGAATCTGTGAAGCTAGGACTTTCTGATAAAATTTGTCAAGTTAAAAGATTAAGAAGAATTTTTACTTTTATGTCATCCACAAAGCTTTACTGAATATTACTAAAATAATATATAAATAAATAATAAATAAAACTGAAGAAACCCAGGAAGTTTAAATATTTCATATTTTTCACAAACTCCAATAAGGGAGGAAGCAATAGAGACTTGGATATTCAATGACTGAAAAAAGACCTAAATATTAATCTTAGTTTTGCCACTTACTAAACATATGACTGCAGGCAAGTCTAAATTCAATGAATTCATCTGTAAAATGGAGACAATACACTCCTGATGACACAAGGCTGCTGTGAGACAAAGAATTTAGAACTGTAAAGCAGTATATAAATCTAAGACATTGATTATTGATAAACAACCACTAAGTGTCACATTGTTATCTGTAGGGAGGAAATAGTTTTATTTGAAAATCTATTTTTGTAAGTTATATGATTCAATTCTTACTGATGAAGACTTTGTTGATTTAAAAACAGAAGGACTGGAAACAATTTGTTCTTGCAGAGTAGAATAATCACTTGGACTTTCAAAAGGATTTAGTACAGTGATCTTCCCTGGAGTTTCCGGTGTTATTTGCATTTTAGCTTCTTTGACATCTCCCATAGCACTGTGATAAAACTGAAAGAAAAAAATAGGCTCATCAGCTTCTAGTTATTAAAATTTGACGATGGCATTCATGACAATCCTTTACAAAATAAGAACAGACTATAATATTTTTTAAAAATGTAATTTCAAACAAAAGGATGGCCAAATGTCATGTGACAAAAATTAGAGTGGGGAAAAAATAGCCTTTTCCCATCCACTGAGGAGCTTTGCCACATGCCTAATCAATTAGCTTAAACTTCTAATAGCTAATCGGTAAAACCCCTGGGATATACCACCAAACTCCCTCTTCCCATTACAATCAATCAATGAATATTTTATTTAAGAGCTACCATGGGACGAGCACGGTGCTAAGCAATGATACAGTGCAAAGCTGAAGAGTTCCTACTCTGAAGAAGCTCAGTCTAATGGAGAACATACGCAAACAATTACGTAAAAGACAGTTGCAGGACCAAGTGAAGATTATCAATAGAAGGAATGCACACACCCTCTCAACCTACCTAAAGTGGTAAGGTGGTCCCAGTCTCCCCTTCCCCCCACCCTTTTTTCTGTCTATCCCAAATCAAGTTCGACAGATCAATTCAAAACAAAATGCTTGGTCAGCGCTAGGCCATTCAAGCTCACATTCCCCTAAAAGTCCAATGCTTCCATAAGGGTACACAAGGTTGCCTCCACCCCAAGACAGAGGAAGGATGGACGGATACCCAGGAGCCCACAAGGAGAAATGCGCCTTTCTAGAAATTCCACAAAGGCAGTCTCAGATTTCCGGAAAGAGTAAGTTCACGGAAAAATCCCCCCTCTCCCCACAATTGTAAGGCATATCAGGCGCGGGCAGACCGGCGAGAGAGAAGCGCGGGGAAAGGCGATCTGTTTACAAATAGGGAATTGAAGGGGAAAGCCCCTCTCAGAACATGTACCTATATAAACAGTGGATGAGAAGCCACGACCCTCACGGTCGGTTTCCGCAGAGATCGAGAAGCCAGGGACCTCTCCCAGGGGTCCAGCAGGCGCAGGGGAAGCTGCAGGCAGATACTCTTTAACTCCCCGATTCCGAGATGCCTTGGACCAACCAGGGCTTGGGCTTCCGGGAGATCAGCCAATCGCGTCTCCGAACCGTCCTCGAACTGGCCAATCAGACTGCCACCGCGTAGGAAATTCGAATGGAAACTTCGCTCTTCACGCCCCCATAGTAACGAGGCCCCGGGATTCAAATGAACGCAACTTTATGGAGCGCCTCACAGCGGCAGAAACACAGCGCGAGGGGCGGAGCCTCCCTCCGGCGTGAGGAAACAACGTGCGGCCCGATTGCCCAGCAGAACAGGACACTCCCTCCGGTTCCGGGTCAAACCGTTCTCCCGCTTTCCTTCCCCTCTCCCCCGCCTCGGCGGGCAGTCGCCATGGCAGGGAGTAATAGTGGTGCTGCTGCTGCGGCCGCGGTGGCCAACCTGAATGCGGTGAGGGAGACAATGGACGGTGAGTCTCCGTCCCAGTCCCTTCCTCTCCTCTTCTCTCCATTTCGTAGGCAGACTCGGAGGCCACCGAAAGGGGATGGTTCTATTGGAAGCTTAAGAATAACCCCTCATTGCCCCGGACTGCTTCACCCGATACCCCCGAATCGGTCCACGCCTTGCCTTCGAGAGGGGCCTCCTTGGCGTCTACGTAGGTGGTCGCGCGCACCGTCGCGTTTTCTCACGTTGTTCTCGCGCGCCCGGGGCCCGGAAAGTACGCCCTGCCGGCCCGCTCGAGGTCTGATATTCCTCCCGGGGTTGGAACCCGGTGGGCCTCGGGGCCTTTCCAGCTCTCTTCCCCAATTCCTCTCTCTGTCAGCTCTGCAAAGGATATGAATATGGGCAAGGTTGTATGTGTGTTAGGTACACACTCTGAGTGCATTGAAGATGAAAGGAATGCACATCGTGTCTTTGTGATGAAATTGAAAGGAACACGTGACCGTATTATAGCTGTGATGAATTTGAAGAAGTGTATGGTTTACCCGATATAGATGTATGTAATGAAGTTGAAAGGGAAAAAAGTTACAAAGTATAATGAAATTCATTATACCCAGCTGGTTTAAATATTGGCTTGAATGAAATATTACTCATGCATAAATCGAAGTTTCACTGAAACAAAACATGTTGATTTCCATTTCACATTTACCCTTGCAGACTTGTTGCTTATTTCCAGTGTATCCTGAATATAGCTTGTTTGTATGTAGTTTGTATGGTGTCCATATTATCTCGAGATCTCATTAGATTTAGCTCCTTGAAAGCCATTCTTAGTATCCCTAGCATGTGTCGAAGTGTCTTGAACATAATAGAAGATTAATAAATGCTATTAGTCGGACATGACTGACTTTACTTGACCTGTTTTATTCCTCTAGTCCTTTCTTCCACTGTACTTATCACTTAAGTTTTTACAAATATGCCCAGGACTATTTGTGCTTTTAAAAGATGCACTCAGAAATCTTCCATCCTCTCATTCTTTCAATCTGTGGATCTGACTCTTCCAATTTATAGTCAAACTTAAGTTCTTTATACTCATTGCCTTCCCTTTTTCTCAATTCTTTAATTCTTGCAGTCTTAAGAATCTTATCACCCAACTGACACAGTTCTTTTCAAGATTACTGGTGATATCTTAAATGCCAAAGCCAGTGGCCTTTTCCTATCCACATTTATCTTAAGCTCTTTAGAGTATTTTACACTCCCTTTCCTCCTGTATACTTTATTGGGTTTCTTTGACACTTGATTCTTAGCTCCTTTTCAGATTCCTTTGCTGACAGCATTTAAATTCTTTCCTCTAGTTAAGGTCCAAGGCCCTCTCTTATTCCCTTCTCTCCCTGACCTTCAGTTCCCATGATTTTAGTTAATATCTCCATCAAATCACTCATCTGAGCAGAGCTGACTGAAGTCTCTCAATCTTTACTGAAGGAACTCCATCTTTAGGTTCCTTTCTTACTACTCCTTTTTAATCTTTTCTGCTGGAAAAGATGGTGTTATTATCATACCATCTAACTGTGGTTGTTTTCAGCACTTCTCTTTGAGTCTCCCCTGCTACCTTCTCTAAAGGTGTCAGATTCTGTGGATTTAATTATCACTTCTGATCATAATTCCTGGATCAATATATCCATTTCTATTTTTTTCCCACGAGTTCAACATGACTAGCTGCTTACTAGACCTTTGAAACAGAATATTCTAGAGATTTTTTAAACTAGACATATCTAAAACAAAATTCAGTATCTTCCCCACCCTGTATATATATATACACCTGTTCCAGATTTCCTGTTTTCTAAGGAATTTGACTCACTCAACTGCACATATCCAGCAAGTTGCTAAATCTTGCTATTTCTACCGACATAACATTTTTTTATATGACTCCTCTCTGCTCAGACCACTTCTTGACAAGGTGACTACCTCCTGACAAGGTGATAATTGCATTGTCTCCTATTTGGTCTGCTTGCTTTGTTTTTCTCCATTTCAGTCCATCCATATGCTGTCAAAGTAATTTTCCTTAACCACTGTCCTGACCATATCATTCCTCTAAACTCCAGTGGCTTTCTGTGACGCCCCTTCCCCAAATAGAAACTTCTCCACTTCACTTATAAAGCTCTCCACAGTTTATCAGCTTATTTTTTCAGCTTCATTGTATATGATTCCTCTTCACCCTCTTGTACTTCAGCTGATATGTCCTTTCTGTTCCTTATACTCAGGCCCATTTCCCATCTGTCTTTTTGCACTGGCTGACCTCATACCTGAAAGGTCATAGATTTAGAACTAAAAGAGTCTTCAGAGGCCAATTCCCTTGTTTTATGGATCAAGAGACTGAAGGACAGAGGTTTTTAATTACTTAGCATCCCAGAGCAAGTGTCTCTGGAAGGATTTTTAACAAAGGGCTCCCTGATTCAAGTCCAGAGCCCTGTATGCTACCTCAGTGGCAAATTTAAGGACTGCAGATGGCTGCCAAACTTTTATGTTCAGCCAAAACCAGATTAAGATATATTTGAGAAATGTGTAACAGAATAAATAAAAATACAACATTTTTGTTGTTTCAATTTTGCTCAACTCTTTGGGTGCCTTTTTTTGGGGGGGGGGCAGAGAGTGGAGTGGTTTGTCATTTCCTGCTCCTGCTCACTTTATAACTGAGAAAACTGAGCCAAACAGGATTAAGTTAACTTATCCAGAATCACATAGCTAGTAAGTATCTGAAGCCACATTGAATTCAGGACTCCAGGTTAGGTACTCTATTCATTGTACTTAGCTGCTGCCTCTCCCCAATAGAATAACAAAGTAATGTTCATTTGTGAATTTCTAAGTCAGTTTCAGCCTTTAAAAACCAATTTCTATTTGAGTTTGATACCATTGTACTACATCACACCCTTACCTCCACCTCATAAAATCCCTTCTTTTGGAATGCAGTTTAGCTTCTTTAGGAAGCCTTTTCCTGATTCTTCCAACTTTTCATGTCTTTCTTCCTTAACTTCCTCTTACTTAACTACTTGTATTTATTATATTTTAATTATAATTATATATGTATATATATAATTATAATATATGATAATAAAAGAGGTAAATATATAATAAAATATATAATTATAATATAATTATAATTATAAATAAATAATTTTAAAAATAAAGTGTTTTATTTGTAATTGTTTATTCTGTAAATGTATATATGTATTTGTTGTCTCCCCTAGTTGAGTGTAAGCTCCTTCAGAGTAGAAATTATATCATTCTTTATCTTTGTATCCCCAACACTTAGAACAGTGCCTGTTACATACATAGTAGCTGCTTAATAAATACTTATTGATTAGTTGATAATGATATCAATATATAAAATATATTTTTTCAACCAGTATTTCAGCTGTTGCTTTGATAAAGAGGGACTGATGAAATCAGTAGAATAAGTATGATTGAATTTTGGAAAGTTTTTTGTTTGTTTACAATTTGGAACTCACTGTAAAAGTTAATGTGTTTTACCTCATCATATAAAAAAGAAACAACACTTTTAGCAGCAAAGTTGCTGGTAAAGTGATAAAACTCCAGAGATGGTAAATACTTTCACATAATGCATAGCTGTTTAGAGTATAAATGATCCTGCCTTAGGCTAGAATATAGAGAACTTTGATATAAATAACTATCACTAAGTGTTAATAACATGCACACATCAGTTAAGGGCATAGTTGTGAAAATAAGACACAGAGAAGCATTGTAGCCTTTGGTTAGACCTGATCTACTACTTTTGTAGTTAGATTCATTCCGTTAGACATAAAAATGCTGTTAGAATTTTTGTGTTTAATGAATGTGTAGGTAATGTATAATACTGACACTTTCTACTATAAACATATTCACATTTCAGTTAATTATAGTTTCAAGGTTAAAAGATTTACAATCAACACAGTTAAGTGTTTAACATGAGATTGTACGAAGTTCCTTTAGATTTAAAGCAGCTATGTGTTTACCAACACATAAATGAAAAGTTATTTTGTGTTTTTATTCTAATTTTATTCTAAACTATGATTTAGAGATGAGAAAGTCACCTTTTATGCCTAACAATCAAGTTTTATTACTTTAAAAATGTACTTTTATCAGCTTTAGATTTGTGCCTTTGTACAATACTAGGTTAAAAGGATGCATGAAAAAAATATTTTAAATACTTTTTTTTACTTGATTCTTTAATCTAAAAGATATGAAGCTCTTATGTCTAACAAGAAATAATTAATTTGGGGCAGCTAGGTGGCGCAGTGGATAGAGCACCAGCCCTGAAGTCAGGAGTACCTGGGTTCAAATCTGGTCTCAGACACTTAACATTCCCCTAGCTGTGTGACCCTGGGCAAGTCACTTAACCCCAGTTGCCTCAGCAAAAAGCAAAAAAAAAAAAAAGAAAGAAATAATTAATTTTAATTAATTTCAGTGAGGAAACTAACATCCCCATCCTAAGAAGAAGGGTTCAACACTGCTGATATTTGGGCCACTTATATGGGTTGAAAAGGGTTGGCCTGCAATCATTTTTAGATCTTGAGATAATTCTTATAGTTATGATTTCTTAGGACTATATAGGTGTTTTTGGCTTCTCTGGGAACAGCCATTGCTTCAGTTGTTTTTTTTTTGGGGGGGTGGGGTCTTGGAACCAGAGTTCTTTGATGGGAGCAGGAGTACATTATCTGAGAGATAAGGAATAGGGATTGTGAACATGTGATGGATGACCCTAGGAAATAAGGGAAGCTAAAGCCCTCACGGAATACCTGATGCTTGTCCAAGCAATGAACTTTTCCAGAGGTTGAAACCATCCTGAGGTCAAAGGACACAGCTTGCTTGCTGGGCCTTAGCTCAGGGAAACAGGGTATCCCCAAAATATTTTGACATTATTGAATTAGTTTTGGGCTCCTAGGGGAATATTCATTGTTGTTTAGTACTGTCTGACTTTTATGTGACAAAGTCCATGAGGTTTTATTTTCAGGAATACTGGAGTCGTTTGCCATTTCCTTCTGTGCATTCCCATTTTACAGCTGAGAAACTGTAGTTTCTGTAGTATGAGTCTGAAGCTAGATTTGAACTCAATTCCTTTTTTCCCTTTTTTCTTGTTGAGGCAATTGGGGGTAAGTAACTTGCCCAGGGTCATCCAGCTAGGAAGTGTTAAGTATCTGAGGTCAAATTTGAACTCAGGTCCTGCTGACTTCAGAGCTGGTTCGACATCTAGCTACCCCCAGACTCAGAGCTTTTTGACTCTAATTTCTGTGCTCTATTGACTGCACTACCTAGCTGCTTATAAGGGAATATAGGGAAGAGAAATTCAAAGGAACTAATTAAAGGGCATCCTCCAGGTTAAAAAATTGCCAAAGAAAACACCCCAGACCTGTTACAAGCACCATAGAACTGCTGACAAAGTCAGAGTAGCTGGGATTAAATCCTGACTTTGTTGCTTAGTTTTATGTAACTCGGGCAAGTCATTTACTCTCTTGCGCCTTAGTTTCATTATTTGAAAAATGGTGAAGGATGAGTAGACTAAATGACCTCTAAAGTCCCTTTCCATCTATGACTCTTAAGTATGTTAAAGACCTCAAAATAAGTTCCCCCTACCCCAGCTTCTGATACCAGTCATAGCTTACCAAGATTCCTCAAAGATCCCTCCACAAATGGTCAAATTGGTTTATGTAAAATCAGAGAACTTTAGGTCTGGGAGAAACTTCATTGGTCAGGTATTTCCAGCTCTTTTTATTTATAGTGATTGAATTTTTGACAATTTACTTCTCCTTAGCAATGTGTTGTAGATGAAGCCACTTTATTTTAGTATGGAATAAAAAATACATTAAGCAAAATTGTGGTAATTTATGCAGTGCATTATTTTATTTAATCCTCACACCAATCCTCCGAGGTGATTTGCCCAGTTAAATGGCTAGGGCAGAATTTGAGGGTCTTACTAACTCCCAGGTCCAGCATTCCACTTTCCCATGATACTTTTTATGGTCAACAGTTCAAAATTATGGATGGGCAGAAAATACCTAGCTGTGTTTGGAGAAGCAGTTGATAAGAGATGAATATGAGCAATTATTTTGTGAACTTTTTAAACTTCTGTAGTACTTTACCCTAGGCTGTTGTCTTATGATTCATTTTCTTAATAACACTCTTTACTTAATTCTGTACTTCATTGAAGTTATATATTCCAGGGACAGTTAGATGGTGCAGTGGATAGAGTACTAGCCCTGAAGTCAGGAGGACCTGAGTTCAAATCTGGTCTCAGACACTTAACTGACCTGTGTGACCCTTGGCAAGTCACTTAATCCCAATTGCCTAAACCAAAAAAAAAAAAAAAAAAAAGTTATATACACCATACTTTAAATTGAATTTAAATGAGATATGCCCTCATTTTTAGTTTTTTCTCCTTAGCACCTAAAGATCTGAGTGGCTAAACTTTTCTTTGAAAGATCAAGAAATTAACTGATCGTAATCAGTATTCTTGTTTCTCATACTAAAGGTTATATAAGGCATTTTTTTTCTTTTAGAGATACAAGTGTCCAGTTCTGGATCACAGGGAGTATAAATATGCACACAACACCAGGGTTTGGTTTGCATTGTGATGTGGACTAAATGGAACTGATGAACCATTCATCAGAAAAAGTCATGTTGAGACCTTATTTTAGATCTTAATCCCAGAATATTGGAATTATAAGAAAAAATTAGTTTAAATCTAAATAAACCGTATTTACAGCAGTCCTTTAATCCATTAATTCTTAAAGTTTTCCAGTGGTAGAATCCTTCAATTTAAACAAAACTTTGACAGAACCCTTGTAATAAAATCCTCTAAAATTGTAAATTATAATGCTATTAAATAACATAAGGATCATTAAAAACAAATTTAGGATATTTCAGGATCCCTTACATTTAAGGTATAAGGAACCCTATGATCTACCAGTTTAGTGATCCAGAATAAAAAGAAAATCATTTTAGTGTGGCAAATTTATTTTCAATGATATTTTTATATTCACAGATGTCACTTTTAATAATCTGTTGTAAAAAAAAAATACAGGAATTGAAGTTAAGCTAATTGGCCTCTCATTCAGGGATGCTTTTCTCTTCTTTTTTCAGGGGGAGGAATCGGGACATTTGCCCTTCTCCAATCTGTAGTACTAATTATATTTTCCTTAATCTTTAAAAATCATTGATTCTTGCTCAGCAATTTTACCTTCTATTTCCTTAGGTTCCAGTTCATCACAATCAGGTGATTTGAATTCATTAGGGGCAAATAGATGTTCTTATTATCTCTTTACTTTCGTGAGTACTGACTCTCTATTAGCTATTGGTGGTTCTAGGCACTCCCATTTCAAGGGAAACTTTGGTCAGTTTTCATTTTCCATGCTAAGTAGTGGTTCTAAGCATTTATTAAGTGTCTATAATGTGCCAGACATTGCTTAAAGTGAGGGATCCAAAAAGAGGTACTGTATAGTCCCTGCCCTCAAGAAGCTTACTGTCTTAATTCTCTTCTTTCATTATAGCTTATGGGGTCAGGTTGGGCAGAAGAAACCAAATTGGTATTGTTGTCCTTGGCTTCTCTAGCTCTCTTAAGTTTATTTTGAACTTTTGGATTCCTAACAGTGTTTAATAGTATTGTGCTATGCCTTTGTGTTTATACTTTATTACCTGTTTTTGCTTTTATGTTCTGTTCATTTTTTTTTCACATTTCAATTAAGTTCTTTGTACAGCCACATTTATTCTCCTCAAGCACTTCCCATTTCTCTTATTAAAATTGTTTTGATTTTGCTCTTTTTCTGCTCCACAGATACCTTCAAAGTAGGTAATTAATTCTATTCAAGACTATAGATCCAAGTAGTCCAAGAGTTGAATCTGTGCAGGTCTTATGCTAAGGTAGATCACAAAAAAATTGGAGTCCTTTTTTTTTTTTTTTTTTTTTGCTGAGGCAATTGAGGTTAAGTGACTTGCCCAGGGTCACACAGCTAGGGAATGTTAAGTGTCTGAGACTAGATTTGAACCCAGGTCCTCCTGACTTCAGGGCTGGTGCTCTATCCACTGCACCACCTAGCTGCCCTTGGAGTCCTTTTAATATCACTCATCATGAATAGGTCATAAAAGTAAAAATGCAAGAGGTGGTAGAATTTCTTTATTTTCAATTTCTTCAGTTATAGTCTTAAGTGTCAGAAACTGTTTTTAATCTATCTCTAGGGAAAAGGACCTAGTTTCCCCAGCCTCGAATATAAATTAAAAAAAAAACAAACCAAGAACCCTTCAGAATAAAAGAGGGGTGCACATTCTTATCAGTCCAAGTTGTTATAAACTTTTGAGGAAAAGAAATTTCATTATCTCTTAGATACTTGCATTATAAACTAAGTATAAATGGTTTCTAGTAATCACATGAGTTAAGTTAAAAGGGAAAATGAATTCTTTATTATTTATGATTGTACATTATTAACACTTTTAGCATATGCTGAGTGAAATGAGCAGAACCAGGAGATCATTATACATGGCAACAATAATACTATATGATGATCAGTCCTGATGGACTTGGCTCTCTTCAACAATGAAATGTTTCAAACCATTTCCAATTGTTCACTGAAGAAAGCTATATACACCCAGAGAGAGGGATGTGAAATGTGAACCACAACATAACATTTTCATGCTCTCAATTGATGTTTGCTTACATTGTTTTTCCTTTATTTGATTTTTCTTTCTTGTAGATATGATTTTTCTTGCACAACAATAAGTGTGGAAATATGTATTCATATATTCGATCTGTCAAGTATTTTAACATAATTAACATGTAGTGGATATCCTGCCATCTAGGGGAGGAGTGGGGAGTAGGGGGGAAAAATTTGTAACAGACATTTGTAACCCTTGTAAAAATTTGTAACCCTTTGTAAGGGTTAATGTTGAAGAATTACCCATACATATGTTTTGCAAATAAATAAATAAATAAACAATTGAATTAAAAAAACCATTTTTAGCATATAAAAATTATTAGGTTCATAAGCAGATTTCTGAGTGAAATGACATGAGCTCACATATAAAATTATAGGGATGTAGATTCCAACCTAGAATAATGTTACAAAGGCAATGGTGTTTTATTTTTTTTTAATGGTGGTTTTGAGAAAATTGATGTTTCAATTGATTTGTCAAGTATTCTAACATAATTATCATGTAGTAGACTTCCTGCCATCTAGGGGAGGGTTAGGGGGGCTAGGAGGACTAGGGGGGAAAAATTTGTAACAGAAAGCTTTGCAAGGGTCAATGTTGAAAAATTACCCATATATATGTTTTGCAAATAAAAAGCTTTAATAAAATGAAAAAAAGAAAATTTATGTTTGATTGAATTATTGCCAGTGCAGAATTAATAAACATTTGAATTTTTGTTTTATTAATTTAATTTTGTTAAGCATAGTCTAAAACAAAGGGCTAAGAATCAAGCAAACTGGGCCCCTAAATGACTAAAGAAAATACTTCACTAATTCATAATATTGTTCCATTTGTCAGATACAGTTAATATCTTGTCTACCTATCTCACATTACTATTATGATTTTTAAAGGTAAAATGATAGGTATGAATGCATTTAGAAAAGGTAGAAGTATTAACTATGTGTGATTAGTAAATTCCAGTCTTAATTTCCAAATCCCTTAGGAAATTAAAGTCTTGTGACAATATCTGAATTAAAAGATACCACCACATAAGATTAGAATTCTCAATCTAACTTCTAAAAAGCTTTTGTATATGTGTTTCAGTTCTGCTTGAGATTTCAAGAATATTGAATACTGGCTTGGATATGGAAACACTCTCTATTTGTGTACGTCTTTGTGAGCAAGGAATAAATCCAGAGGCCTTATCCTCTGTTATTAAAGAACTTCGCAAGGCCACAGAAGCATTAAAGGTAAGGAAGACCATTAATTTTTCCGCCCCCCCAAATTTTTATGAACGGTAAAATTAGTTTGGTTAATGGCTAAACAAATTGTGGTGCATAAACAGAATATTACTGCACAGCAGGAATCTACAAATATAAAGAATTTAGAGAAATAGAATTATGAAATGATGGAAAATGGAGTAAGTAGAATTGAACAGTTTATACAATGAATGCAACAATGTAAAAAAGTCCCAAATATGACATTATGTAATGATAATGACCAGACTTGATAGTGAATATTTTATGTAGCTTCCTCACCTTTTTCAGTTGTGATAATATTTGTTTGGAATATTATACAAATTTTCAATAAAAGTGGTTGTGTTGGTTTTGCTGATTTGCTTTGTTTCTTCTTTTCCTTAAAAGGGTTGACTTCTGACAAGTTAAGATATAGTCAGAAAAAACAAGATTGCCCAATGAAAATTTTTTTTTCTAAAAACATTAAGAGAATTCTCCAAGTCCAGGAGAATACAAGAACCTTACTCCCACAGACCCCTTTGCAGGCACCCTGTCTTCAGTATTCTTAAAAAAAAATATTCGTTTTAATTTACCAAGGCCAGCATGCATCCTTAATCCCATCCCCTCTTGTTTTTTTTTTTTTTCCCAGAAGATTGTCCTCCACTAGTATACCCACTTTATCTTCAGTTACTCTGTATCTAATGAATCTTCTGCTGCTTGCAAATTTATCAATGTCCCCTCAATACTTAAACTGTAAGTTGATTCTACCATCCCCCCTAGTTATCCCATAACTCTCTTTAGTGAAACTTGAAAAAGTATCTATGTTTATTTCCTCATCTTTGCAATCTGATTTCTGACCTCTAACTGAAACTATTCTCTTGATCTTAATTGCCAAAGTTGTTGACCTTTTCAAAATATTCATCCTTGAAGTGTCTGCAGCATTTGACACTATTAATTATTCTTTTCATGTATCCTTTCTTAATTTTTCTTGATGTTGCTTTCGCCTGATCTCCTAACTGTTTTACCTTCCTAGTCTCTTTTGCTGATTCTTCACCATTGGGTGTCCTTTTATGAGTCTTCTTTTTTTCCTTTTCCTAAGAGATCTCAGCAGCTTCCATGGATTAAATTATTATCTCTATAGATCTCTATATGTAGGCCTAGTCTCTCTTTTCAGCTATAATGCCACATTACCTACTACCTCTTTACATATCTGAAACTCAGTATTTCTAAAACATCATACCTTTTTTTTCCTCCAGATTCCCTACTTTGGATTTCTCTGTTACAATCAGGCATTACCATCCTTCTATTTAATCAGCCAATAATTATAAATTTTCTACTATGAGCCAGATAACTGCAGTGGTCAGTGTGGCTATAACTGCAATAAATGTTATTCCTTACTGAAAAGAAAGGGCAACTTAATGATACAATGATAAAATACTTAGCCTGGAATGTGAAAGACTTATTTTCCCAGGTTCAAATATGGGCTTAGATACTTCCTAACTGTGTGACCCTCAGCAAGTCACTTAACCCTGTTTGCCTCAGTGGTCTAACCTTCAAAATGAGCTAGAGAAAGAAACTGCAAACCACTCCAATATCTTTGCTAAGAAAACCTATATGGAGTCATGAAAAAAACGATTGAACAACAAGAACACTTAAGTTTAAAGAAAATTATCACAAAGTAGTTTGAAAAGACTAGAACTAGGAACTAATAAGTTGAAGATGGTGCTATATCCACAATCCTGTTGTCATTCTCAACTCTTCAATCTTATTTACATCTCCACCCTATTGATACAATTTTGTTTTATCTTCATAATGTTTCTCTTCACTTCAGCAGCTTACATTTTACTTAAGGTGCTCATTGCTTCTTGCCTGAACTATTGCAGTAGCCCTCAGGTTGATTTCCTGGTCTCAAGTCTCTTCTTACTCCAATTCCCTCATATTCAAATATAAACTCCTCTGTTTGTTTAAACACTTGTGTAAAACTTAAATTGGTGGGGCAGCTAGGTGGTACAGTGGTTAGAGTACCAGCCCTGAAGTCAGGAGGACCTGAGTTCAAATCTGGTCTCAGACACTTAACACTTCCTAGCTGTGTGACCCTGGGCAAGTCACTTAACCCCAATTGCCTCAGGGGAAAAAAAAAAACAAACCTTAAATTGGCCTCTTCCTACATTTCCAATTTTCTTACATTTTACTTTCCTCTACAAACTACATTTTTAGTAGTTCTCTGCTTGCATTTCCTTGAAGACAATATTCCATGTCCTCTCTCTATGCTTTTGTATTGGCTTTGTCCTCCTCTACCCTTTCTTCTCCCCTTCTCTTTATCACCTCTCCTCAATTCCTGGAGTTTTTTCTCTAACAGTTCCTCATAATTTCCTTGGCTTCACATCTCAACTCAAAACTCACCTTTGGTAGGAGACCATTCCCTTTTCTCACTCCACTTCATGCTCATTCCCCCAGGCAGTTGCTAGTTCCTTCTCCTCTAAAATTACTTCCCACCAAGTCTGTATATATCTCAGGTACACCTTTTATTTATATCTTATCTATCTCTTTCTCTTGGTAATGTGAATTCTTTAAGAACAAAAAATTTTTACTTTTTTTTTTTATTCCCAGTAGAATATTTGGCACATACTAAGTGCTTTAAAATATGATTTTTATATTGATTTATTCTGCCCACAACAAATTGCATTTTAATGAATAATTCTCAAACATTTCCAGTATGAGCACCTATTTATAATATCCAAATATTGAGTGATCTCTCTCCTCCTTTCCACATCCCATTGCTTGTTATTCAGTTAGTATTAGTTGATTAAGTAGATATACATGAGGGCAAAAAGTGAGGAATCCAGTAATAGAAATCTCTGTTAGTAAATGCTGTTACCTTCTCTGCAACTTATAATTTTAGAGACTTCACCAAAAATGTTTAGTGACTTTCCAGGGTCAAACATCAAGTACTTGTTAGGGATAGGATTTAAAGCCCAGATCTTCCTGGTTCCAAGGCCAACATTCTATATACCATTTTGCCTCTCAACATATATTCAGAAGAATTTTAAAATGATTCATGTTTTACTAACCACTATTGTAATACATACACACATTGATGTATATATACATGTACACCCACATGAACATACCTATATGTGTATATATATGCATACACATATACATACATATATGAGAGACATACTCAAATAATACTGCTTATTGCACATACAGATTTCTTAGACTGCTTCTGCAGAGATCTGTATCCACAGATTGGAAACTGCTAAATTGTTTTTTTTGTTTTTGTTTTTGTTTTCTGTTGATTTCTGTTTTTTTCCACAATTCAGTCTCAGTCCATGGCTGTCTCCCTCTCTTAGTGATATAAGAGTGTGTATTCAAAGCTTTTTTCAGACACTCAAATTACTGGAATTGAAAGAACTTTTGAAGGCTATCTGTACCAAGAACCTTGTTTATAAATGAGAAAATGTCATTCCAAGGAGTTAAATTAGTTTGCCTAAAGTCAGAAACCCTGGTTTTATTTCCACCGTTTAGTAGAATTATCTCATCTGAATTTCTTAAAGGTCCTGAGTCTTTTAAAGAGAATACTCCTTTCCCCATCCCCATTTTCAGTTTGAGTTCTAGTAAAAGAATCCTAATTATGGTAGTGAGGAGTAGATAAGTTGGTGTCCTCACATCTTGAATCCTGGTATCTTTCTCCTTAGGACCAGAGAAAAAAAAATTGAGAATAAAATTGCTCTAAAATTCTTGTGAATGGTTTGCTAGCTTAAAACTCCATAATTTGTAAATTTTCCATTTCATTTTCCCCTTAGAGTCAAAGAAATTTAGAGCCTAAATATCACCTAATTTAAAAACCTCTTACTCTCATTTTATAAATGAGGGAAATATTTTAGTCCCAATAATAATTTCAGTCCCCAATAATTTATGTAGTCCTTTAAGTTTTACAAAGCCCTTTGGATATATCATCTCATTTAGTCAGGAAACATCTAGGAGACTTCGGTAAAGTTCCTTGAGTTGAGGGTGTTTTATCATTTTTTTTTTTCTTTATATATCCAGCACTTAGCACAATGCCCGATATATGTACTTAATAATTACTTGTTGATTGCTTGAAAGATTCAGAAACTTATTCAAGTCTCTGAATTTGGGGTCCTCTGATTCTAACCCATTATTCTTTTTGTTATCTTTATTGGTTTTACATCTTTCTATTTGAAAAGAATATTTCCCTTTTCCCTTCTTCTGTCTCCTCCTCCACCCCCACACCACACAATCTAAAATCCTCCTTTTAGATTCTGGTTACTAGTCTTATAACATGTCTATATTGTAACTAGTTTAAAAAAAAACAACAAAAAAACCCACTTTTAAGTTAACAAAATTCTTACCTGTACCAAAACAACTTTTAAAATCAATTTAATCATTTTAAAATCCAGATTTAATAGAGTTTTTGAACAAATAGTGGTTTCTCTGTAGTTTACAGAATTGTAATCAGGTCATGTCAATTTTGAAAGATGGCATTAAACACTAATAAAATAGTATTTTAGTTACTCTTTCTTTCAGTTAACATAGAATGATGTTATCACATTCTAGAATAGCCTAGGAAGAGTCTTTTGACTCTTACCCTGTATTCTTTCTTTACAGTTTTACATGAGTAATCTAGCTATTATATTGATTTAAGAAAGAAAGTGAAACTGAATTGGAGTTTAGTAATGGATGGAAAGTGTTGTACACAAAATATGTCCCTATTTGCAAACTGGCCTAGTTTTCATTATGAAAGGACTATAGGTATAGGGACTGATATTAACATAGAGAATCCCCGAGTGAGGAAATTTCATTGAAGGTCAACATGTATTTTGCAGCTTTTGGCGACCTATAGAGCAGGGCTTCTTAATTTTCTATTTGTGATCTCTCTCTCTCTCTCTCCCCACCCCCCAGCCTTTTTTTTTTTTTTTTTTTTTTTTTTGCCGAGGCAATTGGGGTTAAGTGACTTGCCCAGGTTCACACAGATAGGAAGTATTAAATGTCTGAGGCCAAATTTGAATTCAGGTCCTCCTGACTTCAGGTGCCCAAGAACTTTTTACATGATCCCAGGTATATAGTTATATAAAGTAAGTATACCAATCAACATTTACTGCAATAAATCATAATTTCACAACCCTATATGGGGTCTTGAACCACAAGTTTTTAAGAAGTTGGGATCTAGAACACTTGGAGGGTAAGTCACAACCTGAATTTGTCGAAGGAAGGACCTGACGGGTCTTCCTGACTTCTAGGCCACACACACACACACACACACACACATACACACACACACACACACACACACACACACACAGGATTATTATGATTTTATGTTGATGTTCAACATAGTCTTGCCCCTTCCTGTTTTCACCCATTGTCCATTCCCTTTCTCCCTACCATGGATTTCCTCCATACAATCTTACAAATTGCTAACTCTACTTTCTCATTCTCTTCTTGACCCACTTTTTTCTTTTAAATAAGACTTCTCCATACAAAGTAACTTGTTATACATTTCATCCTACCAAATCCCAACGATGTATTAAGTCAGATATGCTTCCCTGCATTAGGATTATACTATCTTTAGTCTTTGTGGGAAATCCAAATGTTATTTGAGATAGGCTTGGCATGATTTAGCCTAGTCTAGTGTTTCACATTTGAAAATAGAATCAAATGAAATGTTTGTGGTAAGAAGTGTGCCTATATATTTATTTTTGTTTTTGTTTTTTCTCTCTTTTTATTAAAGCTTTTTATTTACAGAACATATGAGTGATTTTTCTACATTGGTCTTTGCAAATTTTTTTTGTTCCAAATTTTCCCCTCCTTTCCCCCATCCCCACCCCTAGATGGCAGATAGTCTAATACATGTTAAATATGTTAAAATATAGGTATGCATATCTATACAGTTATCTTGCTGCACAAGAAAAATCAGATCTAGAAAGAGGGGAAAAAAAAAAAACAACCTAAGAAGGAAATCAGAATTCAAGCAAACATTCACAGAAAGTGTTAAAATGCTATATTGTGGTCCACACTCAGTTCCCACAGTCCTCTCTCTGGATGTCTATGGCTTTCTTCATCGCTGAAAATAGGAACTGGTTTGAATTGCCTCACTGTTGAAGAGAACCATGTCCATCAGAATTGATCATTGTATAGTCTCCTGGTTCTGCTGATTTCACTTAGCATCAATTCACGTAGGTCTCTCTGGGCCTCTCTGAAATCATCCTGCTGGTCGTTTCTTACAGAACAATAATATTCCATAACATTCATATACCATAATTTATTCAGCCACTCTCCAATTGATGGGCATCCATTCAGTTTCCAGTTTCTTGCCACTACAAAAAGGGCTGCCACAAACACTTTTGCACATGTGGGTCCCTTTCCCTCCTTTAAGATCTCTTTGAGAGTTTATGGGGGTGGAGCCATGGTGGCGGAGATCAGACTGGAGTCTCTGTAACCTCCTCTAACCTTCCCCCAAACCAACAACATATGAAGCCTCTAGACTGATTTTGAAGCAAAAAAATCCACAATATCTGGAGGACAACACGATTCTAGAAGAAGATACTCTGGAAGAACTTCAAAACAGGTCTGTTTTAACTGGGCAGGGGGGTGGTCTGCTGAACCCAGACTGCAGCACAGGGACACCAGGGCAAGGAGCTGGAGCAGGGAGCTGGAACAGGAGTCGGAACAGGAGTGGGAGCGTTGTGCTTTTCACACACCTGGGAGTCTTCTGGGGACCTCTTGGGCCAATCTGTCCTGATTGTGGGCAGGTGGTTTGGAGGGTCTGCCTTTTGTGGGGAGTAGATTGTGAACCACTGAACCCCTGATGAGCATCGGACCTAGCTGCCATTACACAGCACCCTAGGGTGATCAATCAGTAGGACTGATCAGCACCAGAAATAATTCAATCAGCAGAACTGCCCAGTACCTGAAATAATTCAATCAGAACTGCCCAGTACCTGAAATAATTCAATCAGCAGAACTGCCCCAGGGTGAACTAAAGCAGAACTACCCAGCACCTGACATAATTCAATCAGCAGAACTGCCCAGTTCCTGAAATAACTCAATCAGCACAACTGCCCCAGGGCAAATTAAAGCAGCTGTCCCACCTTTGCCTTAAACAGACCTCACACCTTTAAAAAAAAAAAATGAATAAAAAAACAAAAAGAGCTCTCACCATAGACAACTTTTATGGAGACAGGGAAGAACAGACCTCAAATCCTGAGGCCCCTAAAGGTAAAGCAACTCCAGAAAAAGCCCCAAAGAGAGACATAAACTGGTCTCCATGTCACAAGGCTTTCTTTGAAGATTGCATAAAAAATCTTAAAAGAGAGTTAGAAGAAACATGGGGAAACGAAATGAGATCACTTCAAAATAAAATAGAAAAAATGGAAAAAGAATGTAATGAACAAAAAAATGTAATTGGTCAATTGCAAAAGGAACTAAAAACAGTAACTGAAGGAAATAAGACATTAAAAATTAGAATCGAACAATTGGAAATGAATGACTCATCAAGACTTCAAGAATCAGTCAAACAAAAACAAAAAAATGAAAAGATAGAGAAAAACATGAAATATCTCTTAGGAAAAACAACTGACCTGGAAAATAGATCTAAGAGAGACAATTTAAGGATTATAGGGCTTCCTGAAAGCCATGATGAAAAAAAAGAACCTAGACACTATCTTCCAGGAAATCATAAAAGAAAACTGCCCTGATATTTTACACCCAGAAGGCAAAATACTCCTTGAAACAATCCACCGATCACCTCCTGAAAGAAACCCAAAAATTAAGTCCCCCAGAAATATCGTGGCTAAATTCCAGAACTATCATACCAAGGAAAAGATATTACAAGAAGCCAGAAAGAAACAATTTAAATATCGGGGAGCCACAATTAGGATCACACAGGACCTAGCAGCTTCTACTTTGGAAGATCGAAGGGCCTAAAATCAGATATTCCGAAGGGCAAAGGATCTTGGATTACAGCCAAGAATAAGTTACCCAGTTAGAATGAGCATTATCTTCCAGGGAAGAAGATGGTCATTCAATGATATAGGAGAATTTCACCTATTTCTGCTGAAAAGACCAGAACTGAACAAAAAATTTGATCTTTTACAAACACAGAACACAAAAGAAACATAAAAAGGTAACAAGAAAAAAAAAAACTCGAACTATATTTATGTTATAGATACTTATAGAATGAGGGTTGATTTTATGAATCTATTATTACATTATGATTATGATATGATTACTGTGATTTTATGATTTTTATGACATGATTATTGTGATTTTATGATTATTATGATATGATAAACTGAAAAAGAAATTAGAGGTAGAAAAGGGATAACACTGGAAGAAGAGGAAAAGGAGGTAAAATAAGGGAAATTACATCACATGTAGAGGCAAAGAAAGCCTATAATGATTGAGGGGAAAAAAGGGAGGGGAATGAGAATTGGGTTAATCTCCATCTCATCAGATTTGGCTCAGAGGGAATAGTAGACATACTTATAAGGAAACAGGAGGGAAAGGGGGAAAAAAGGGGTGGGTGGGGCTCTAAAGGGTTTGAGGGAAGTGGTTATCAAAAGCAATATAGTAGGGAGGAGGGAAAGGGGATAAGAAAGAGAAAAGCATAAGCTAGGGTAAATAAGATGGCAGGAAATACAGAATTAGTTATTTTAACTGTGAATGGAATGAACTCTCCCTTAAAGCAGAAGAAGATAGCAGACTGGATTAAAAACCAGAATCCAACAATATGTTGTATACAAGAAACACATCTAAAACATAGAGATACATACAGGGTGAAGGTAAAAGGCTGGAGCAGAATCTATTATGCTTCAGGTGAACAAAAAAAAAGCAGGGGTAGCAATCCTGATCTCAGACCAAGTAAAAGCAAAGAGAGACTTAATTAAAAGAGACAAAGAAGGAAATTATATCTTCCTAAAGGGTAGCATAGATAATGAAGCTATATCAATACTAAACATATATGCACCAAGTAGTATAGCATGGAAATTCCTAGAGGAAAAGTTCAGAGAGATGCAAGAAGAAATAGACAGCAAAACTATAATAGTAGGGGAATCTCAACCTCCCTCTCTCAGAACTTGATAAATCAAACCACAAAATAAATAAGAAAGAAGTTAAGGAGGTAAACAAAATGTTAGAAAAATTAGGTATGATAGATCTTTGGAGGAAATTAAATGGAGACAGAAAGGAGTTTACTTTTTTCTCAGCAGTCCATGGAACTTATACAAAAATTGACCATGTGTTAGGACACAAAAACCTCAAAATCAAATGCAGGAAGGCAGAAATAATAAATGTATTTTTTTCAAATCATGACGGAATAAAAATCACATGCAATATAAGGCCAGGAGAAAATAGACCAAAAACCAATTGGAAACTAAATAATTTTATCTTAAAGAATGAATGGGTGAAACAGCAAATTACAGACACAATTACTAATTTCATCCAAGACAATGACAATAATGAGACAGCATACCAAAATTTGTGGGATACAGCCAAAGCGGGAATAAGGGGAAATTTTATATCTCTAGATGCTTATTTGCATAAAATAGAGACAGAGAAAATCAATGAATTGGGCTTGCAACTAAAAAAGCTAGAGAAAGAACAAATTAAAAACCCCCAATCAAATACCAAACTTGAAATCCAAAAAATAAAAGGAGAGATTAGTAAAATTGGAAGTAAAAAAACTATTGAATTAATAAATAAAATTAAAGTTGCTTTTATGAAAAAACCAACAAAATAGATAAACCTCTAGTTAATTTAATTAGAAAAAGGAAAGAGGAAAATCAAATTGTTAGTCTCAAAAATGAAAAGGGAGAACATTCCACCAATGAAGGGGAAATTAGAGCAATAATCAGGAGTTACTTTGCCCAACTGTATACCAATAAATTTGAAAGTGAAATGGAGGAATATCTACAAAAATATAGATTGCCCAGATTAACAGAAGAGGAAATAAAATACTTAAATAGTCCCATTTTAGAAAAAGAAATAGAACAAGTCATTAATCAACTCCCTAAGAAAAAATCCCCAGGACCAGATGGATTTACATGTGAATTCTACCAAACATTTAAAGAACAATTAATTCCAATATTATATAAAGTATTCAAAAAAATAGGGAATGAAGGACTCCTACCAAACTCCTTTTATGATACAGACATAGTACTGATACCTAAACCAGGTTAAACAAAAGCAAAAAGAAAATTATAGACCAATGTCCTTAATGAATATTGATGCAAAAATCTTAAATAAAATATTAGCAAAGAGATTACAGAAAATCATTCCCAGACTAATACACCATGACCAAGTAGGATTTATACCAGGAATGCAGGGATGGTTCAATATTAGGAAAACTATTAACATAATTGACTATATTAATAACCGAATTAACAAAAAACATATGATAATCTCAATAGATGCAGAAAAAGCATTTGATAAAATCCAACATCCATTCCTATTAAAAACATTAGAGAATATAGGAATTAATGGACTTTTCCTTAAAATAGTAGCATCTATTTAAAACCATCAGCTAGCATCATATGTAATGGTGATAAACTGAAACCATTCCCAATAAGATCAGGGGTGAAACAAGGTTGCCCACTATCACCATTACTATTCAATATTGTATTAGAAATGCTAGCCTTGGCAATAACACAAGAAAAAGAGATTAAAGGAATTAGAGTAGGTCATGAGGAAACCAAATTATCACTCTTTGCAGATGATATGATGGTCTACTTAGAGAACCCTAGAGAATTAACTAAAAAACTATTAGAATTAATCCAAAACTTTAGCAGAGTTGCAGGATACAGAATAAATCCACATAAATCATTAGCATTTTTATACATCACCAACAAAATGCAACAGCAAGAGATACAAAGAGAAATTCCATTCCAAATAACTATCGATAGTATAAAATATTTGG
>JAJPUD010001547.1:237216-253713 GCA_023553655.1 Myrmecobius fasciatus | reverse complement strand
ACAAGAAAAAGAGATTAAAGGAATTAGAGTAGGTCATGAGGAAACCAAATTATCACTCTTTGCAGATGATATGATGGTCTACTTAGAGAACCCTAGAGAATCAACTAAAAAACTATTAGAATTAATCCACAACTTTAGCAAAGTTGCAGGATACAAAATAAATCCACATAAATCATCAGCATTTTTATACATCACCAACAAAATGCAACAGCAAGAGATACAAAGAGAAATTCCATTCAAAATAACTATCGATAGTATAAAATATTTGGGAATATATCTGCCAAGGGAAAGTCAGGATCTATATGAGCAAAACTACAAAACACTCTCCACACAAATAAAGTCAGATCTAAACAATTGGAAAAACATCAAGTGCTCTTGGATAGGTCGAGCGAATATAATAAAGATGGCAATACTACCTAAACTAATCTATTTATTTAGTGCTATACCAATCAAACTCCCAAGAGATTATTTAACTGACCTAGAAAAAATAACAACAAAATTCATCTGGAAAAACAAAAGGTCAAGAATTTTAAAGGAATTAATGAAAAAAAATGCAAATGAGGGTGGCCTAGCTGTACCAGATCTAAAACTATATTATAAAGCAGTGGTCACCAAAACCATTTGGTACTGGATAAGAAATAGAGTAGTGGATCAGTGGAATAGGTTAGGTTCACAGGACAAAATACTCAATGACAATAGTAATCTAGTGTTTGATAAACCCAAAGATCCCTGTTTTTGGGATAAAAAATCACTATTTGACAAAAACTGCTGGGATAATTGGAAACTAGTATGGAAGAAATTAGGCATTGACCCACACCTAACACCATATACCAAGATAAGGTCAAAATGGATTCATGATCTAGGCATAAAGAATGATATTATAAACAAATTAGAACAATGTAGGATGGTTTACCTCTCAGACCTATGGAGGGGGAAGGAATTTGTGACCAAAGAAGAACTAGAGGTCATCATTAACCACAAAATAGATAAGTTTGACTATATCAAGTTAAAAAGTTTTTGTACAAAAAAAAAAATGAATGCAGACAAGATTAGAAGGGTAGCAGTAAACTGGGAAACTATTTTTACATCCAAAGGTTCTGATAAAGGCCTCATTTCTAAAATACATGGAGAATTGACTCAAATATATAAGAATTCAAGCCATTCTCCAATTGATAAATGGTCAAAAGATATGAACAGACAATTTTCAGACAAATTGAAACTATTTCTGGTCACATGAAAAGGTGCTCCAAGTCACTATTGATCAGAGAAATGCAAATTAAGACAACTCTGAGATACCACTACACACCTGTCAGATTGGCTAAAATGACAGGAAATGATAATGATAACTGTTGGAGGGGATGTGGGAAAACTGGGACACTGATACATTGTTGGTGGAACTGTGAACGGATCCAACCATTCTGGAGAGCAATTTGGAACTATGCTCAAAAAGTTATCAAACTGTGCATACCATTTGACCCAGCAGTGTTTCTACTGGGCCTATATCCCAAAGAGATTTTAAAGGAGGGAAAGGGACCCACATGTGCAAAAATGTTTGTGGCATCCCTTTTTGTAGTGGCAAGAAACTGGAAATTGAAAGGCTGCCCATCAATTGGAGAATGGCTGAACAAATTATGGTATATGAATATTATGGAATATTATTATTCTGTAAGAAACGACCAACAGGAGGATTTCAGAGAGGCCTGGAGAGACTTGCATGAACTGATGCTGAGTGAAATCAGCAGAACCAGGAGAACATTATACACAGCAACAAGACTATACCATGATCAATTTTGATGGACATGGTTCTTTTCAACAATGATGTGATTCAAACCAGTTCCTGTTGTTCAGCGATGAAGATAGTCATATACATCCAGAGAGAGGCCTGTGGGAACTGAGTGTGAACCACAACACAGCATTTTAACGCTTTCTGTGAATATTTCCATGCATTTTGTTTTCCTTATTAGGTTGTTTTTTCTTCTTCTCTTTCTAGATCTGATGTTTCTTGTGCAGTAAGATAACTGTATAGATATGCATACATGTATTGTATTTGTCATATAATTTATCCTGTTTAGCATGTATTAGATCACTTGTCATCTAGGGGTGGGGGGTGAGGGGAAGGAGGGGAAAAGCTTGGGAAAAAAAGTTTTTGTAAAGGTCAGTGTAGAAAAATCACTCATATGTTTTGTAAATAAAAGCTTTATTTAAAAAAAAAAAAAGATCTCTTTGAGATATAAGCCCAGTAGAAATACTGCTGGACCAAAGGGTATTGTGCCTATATATTTGACAAACAGCTTTCCTTAAATTAAAAAAACAAGGAACTGTGTACAACACACTTAAAAGGTTAATTTGCATTAGTAACATTTTTTTCCGTCTTAATTGTTCCCAAAGTGTTGGGCATTTGTGTTTTAACACTGGCTTCTTTTTTGAATTTTTCCTCATGATCATGACCTTCTAGATCTTTTAATCACTCTTATGTTGTTGCTCTGCATGGTATGTAGCTTGGTGACATTGGCAATTTTCCCTTACCTCCTTCCTCTTCATTTAAAAGCCTTTCTTTAGATAGTAGATTTACAAGATACTGAGCAAATGCATTCTTACTATCCCTTAGTAAGGATACTCCTTTCCTGTTGAGGAATCATGATCTAGAAATCCAGATGCTATTTGAAACAGGCTTGGCATGATTCAGCCTAATCTTGTACTTTATGCTTGGAATTAGAATCCATGAAATGCTTCTAGCAAAAGATGTGCCAATAAATGTTTAACAAGCACCTCTTCACAAATTAAAAAACAAACAAAAAAATTGCATAGAGCACATTTTTGTAATAATGTAATAACTTACATTATTAACATTTTCTCCATTACTTCATTAAATCTAGACAATCAACCAAAGACTTAATCAAGCCTTTGATTTACTTATTTCTGAGGTATAAACCAATACAAGCTGGGTACAATACATCCCTGCTTGTAACCCATCTAACAGTTAACAAAATATTTACTTACCATAGTATGGAAGGATACTTAGCAGAGATACTTTATTGACAAGAAAACAAAAGCTTCTTTGATCATGCTGGTGTAACAATCTTGCTTCTTCCTGGTATAGCTCATGTAATTAGGTTTCTGGGGAAGCTTATGAGCCAATTAAGTATTGGTGGTGATTTTAGCATCTATTAAGGGAAAATTAACATAGCCTTCTTGGGGTAGTTGTTGCTTCTGTGATAGCATTCATTCTCATTTATTACTTTAATCAGTTATTCTTTTTCTAAATAGGTTTTTCTCTTTTGCACCTTTTTCTTTTAGTGAGTCACAGGATAAAACTATGGCCTGTACATTTTGAATGGTCTTCAGTTTTTTTGCCTAAGATTCTTATAATGCTTCCCAAATTCTTTCTGATAATAACATTTGTATTTGAATAACCATAATTGGATAGTAGTTATGTGATTGGAATGGAAGATTCCCTATTATTTCCTGATAATGTGATCCATCAAGACAAAGCCATTCTATAAAGCACCAGCAATACAGAGATTAAAATGAAATTGCCTCTGCCTTCAAAGAGCTTTTAGTCTGTAAGGGGAAAAGAACAGGTACACATATAAATACATACAAAATAATTACAAGATGAGTAGAAGGAAACAGTATTAAATGAGAAACTCAAGAACGGCTTCAAAAAATGAGTTGTATTTGAGTTATTCTTTGGGAAAAAAAAAACAAAAACAAAAAAACCCCCTAGATTTTAAGACCTAGAAGAGAGGAAGGATAAGCAAACTTCCCTGTATTTTTTAATCAGGTCAACCAGTAGCTAACTTCATACTCATAAGCAGGCAGTCACCAATCATCATTTTTTTTTCCTTTTGATCCTTATTATATGCTGTCTTACCTGAAAAACACCTGTGAATTTGAGTGTCTGGGCTTCTTCCTCTTCATAAAGAACCTCTAATTTGTTTCTTTCTTTTTGTTTGTTTTGACTCTTGGTGTTTAATAAATCTTTCTTTTATTTGACATTTTTTAGTCTCTGATTTCTGGACACAGATGGTTTCTCTTTTGTATAATGGGTATTTAAAAAAAAACAAAAACATCTTTTCCCTTTCCCTCCACTCCCACATTAAAGCTTTGCTTCTTTTTGTCCCTGATAACCTTAAATGTAGATAGGTATTTCTTAAGCTCCTTCATCTTTTTTTTTCCATAGTAGAGATCACTTAACACTTTTATCATTCTCCAATATCCTTGTTCTTTTACCTTTTTACTTCAGTTAAAATTGTTCTTTTTGCTTCCTTCTGCTTTGTAATGACATCACTTTTATGGTTTTGGTCAGATAATGGCAAAGTTGATGAAAATGAAGTATAACATTGAAGGTTAATCCAAGCATGTAAATCAAACTTTTTTTGTAGTAATAACTTTAAATATATTATTTGACATTGCAACCTGTTAACTGCAGTTACAAGAAATGATCATTTTGAATTGCCAAAATTATCTTTATTTTTTTTATTTATTAATATTTTTTATTTGCAAAACATATGTATGGGTAATTCCTAAACATTAATCCTTACAAAGCTTTCTGTTACAAATTTTTCCCCCCCTACTCCCCACCCCTCCCCTAGATGGCAGGATATCCACTACATGATAATTATGTTAGAATACTTAAGAGATCGAATATATGTATAGTTATTGCCACACATCATTTTTTGTGCAGGAGAAATCGTATCTACAAGAAAGAATAATCCGATAAAGGAAATACAACGCAAGCAAACCTCAATAGAGAACATGAAAATGTTATGTTGTGGTCCACATTTCACATCCCTCTCTCTGGGTGTATAAGGCTTTCTTCACTGAACAATTGGAACTGGTTTGAAGCATTTCATTGTTGAAGAGAGTCATGTCCCTTAGAGCTGATCCTCATATAGTATTGTTGTTGCCATGTATAATGATCTCCTGGTTCTGCTCATTTCACTCAGCATCAGTTCATCCAAATCTCTCCAGGCCTCTCTGAAATCGTCCTGCTGGTTGTTTCTTACAGAGCAATAATATTCCATAACATTCATATACCATAATTTATTCAGCCGCTCTCCAGTTGATGGGCATCCATTCAGTTTCCAGTTTCTAGCCACTGCAAAAAGAGCTGCCACAAACATTCTTGCACATGTGGGGCCCTTTCCTTCTTTTATGATTTCTTTGGGATATAAGCCCAATAGAAACACTGCTGGGTCAAAGGGTATGCACAGTTTGATAACTTTTTGAGCATAGTTCCAAATTGCTCTCCAGAATGGTTGGATCCGTTCACAGTTCCACCAACGATGCATCAGTGTCCCAGTTTTCCCACATCCCCTCCAACATTCATCGTTATCTTTTCCTGTCATTTTAGCCAATCTGACAGGTGTGTAGTGGTACCTCAGAGTTGTCTTAATTTGCATTTCTCTGATTAATAGTGATTTGGAGCACTTTTTCATATGATTATAAATGGTTTTAATTTCATCATCTGAAAATTGTCTGTTCATATCCTTTGACCATTTATCAATTGGAGAATGGCTTGAATTCTTATAAATATGAGACAATTCTCTATATATCTTAGAGATGAGACCTTTATCAGAACCCTTAAATGTAAAGATGATTTCCCAATTTGATGCTTCCCTCCTAATCTTGTCTGCATTAGTTTTGCATGTACAGAAACTTTTTAACTTAATATAATCAAAATTATCTGTCTGGTGTTCAATTAAGAGTTCCAGATCTTCTTTGGACATACATTTATTCCATCTCCACACGTCTGAGAGGTAAACTATCCTATGTTCCTCTTATTTGGTTATAATATCACTCTTTATATCCAGATCATGAACCCATTTAGATCTTATCTTGGTGTGCGGTGTTAGGTGTGGGTCCAGCCTTAATTTCTTCACCAAAATTATCTTTAAAATATCTCTTGGTTTCATTGTAATGAATCTGATTTTCTCTTTGTAGGCTGCTGAAAATATGACAAGCTGATTTTGTGGAGAGATCTCCTTGAGAAGATGATCATCAAGATCTGGAAGATCTGAAGAGTATATACTGGAATGAAATTACTTTTTACAGCAATGTAAAATTAACAAACCATAGCTTTATACATAGTGGAAAATAGCTTATTAAGATATAATCAGATAACTGTTTAGTTCACATCTTTATTTTTTTTTTAAACAGTCCTAAAAGTTTACAAATAATACCCTATTATTTATATATTCTTTATTTATTGCTTTGAAAGTTTTAATTTTATACACAGTCTGTCAAAATGTTGCACACTTGCTGAGCCTTGTTGAAATCATAGTGGAACTATCAACATTGATGTAGTAGTGATGACTTGTTGACATTTCCATTATAAACTCTAATTTTGAATTATTTATGTATAACAACTTTATGATTTTACTTTTCACTGGGCTAGAAATTGGCAGAATTTCAGATATCCTCAAAGAGTGTGTCAGTTTTTATTTAAGTGCATTGTGTATGTCAATTTTGTTTTGTAAAAGAGCATGTTAATTTCTTATGGTCTCTACTATTGTAACTAACAGACTTAGTTTTTTAAACACAATTTAGCTGACAATGAATAATGTGAACTAGATCATTTTTTTATTAGAAATAACATTTTGGAAACAGCTATTAGTTGCTGTTTGGATCATCTAGAGCTAATGAGAGTATTTTAGTTATGTTTTGGCTTTTAATTTTATATTATCAAAGACCTCAGTAATGTGTTTATGATAAAGTTATAATGACCAACATACAAAATCTCTTTCAATAAGTAAAAAATAATTTGATTGCTGAATAAGAAATTATCAAACAAAAATCTTCATCCATTGTATGAAAATTCTTTTAAAGTTTAAATTTAACTTTTTTTAAGGAAATAAGAGAAAGATTTCAAATCATTAAACAAAGACTAAAATAAAATAGGCCAAATATCAAGAATTGTTGAACTGTGCCTTCTTAAAATCACTTTTGTGATATTATTTTATCCTGATAGTTATGTTTCTGAGTAGTTCAGTAAAGAGGGATTTCTAGAAAGGACAGAATATAGAAATAAAGAACTAGTGTTACTGATTTTCTCAATATCATTACTTATTTTTATGGTGTGTTAATGTGCTTTTTAAAAAGACTTCTCTCTTCCACTGTTGTTTTTAAAACATAAGCAGAATTTTGTTTTCATCACTTTATCATTCAAACAGATGTAGAATTCACTAAAAAATTTCTTGTATATAGGAGGGATAAATAGTAGCCAGATCTGTTCTATAGTTCTAAAATTGTCCAGAAATGGAGGGAGGAGGGGGTTGAAGGAGGGCAGAGAGTAATAACTTGTAATATCAAGAACATAAAAACTGCATGTTAATATTTTTAGATTCTTAACATCTACAGAAAATGAACTCTTTTGGTCTGCTCTTAAATAAAACAAATTTTGTATCTAGCTCTTAGGCCTGAAAATGAAAAGCAATTTACTTCATTCAATCTTAATTTATTTCTTTTAATGTAATGGGCCTAGATTCATTTTATAAATGTATAATGTCATAAATTAAGTTATATGGGAAATGCAGGAAAAAAATGTGGGGAGAGGTCTATGTTTACAAAGGCTTCCTGAATGTGCTATATTTCTGAAATGTAAATCTATTTTTTATGCATATTCATAATCTTTCAGAGGATATTTAAGGAAATGAAACAGACAACTGTAAAATTACAGTCTTATGCATGTTATTACTGACAGTAAAACTGACTGAATAGTCTTGAAAGGTACTTTTGATTTGTTTCCTATGTATTATGTATTGGGGGAAAAAAACAACCATGTAAAGTATCATAGTTATTTTATGCTTGTGTGTGAGTATTCCTAATATTTCTATTATAAATATTTATGTACTCTTAGGTATTCATGATTTCCTTAATTCCATAAAAGTGCTGTGTCAATGTGTGTCTTTTTTTAAAATAAATTTTTATCAGTATCTTCTGTTTATATGTCACCTGCCTTTCCCAATATAGTCTATTCCCTTCTCCCTCTCAGAAACCTAACCATTATAATAAATAATAAACACAGAGGATGGGGGGAGGGGAGAAGGGAAGCAGTTTAGCAAAACTAACAAAACACTCAAAAAATCTGACATGAACAAGTATTCCACATCCATAATAGCCCAACTACAAAGAAGTTGAATGAGGTGACTTCTGTCTTTGGGACTAAGCCCGGCCATTCTAACTTTGTACCACTTGTTTTGATTATTTTCTGGTTATTATTCTTTCCCTTTCCATTGTAGTTGTATATAGTATGCTTATTCCTCCATGTTTTCACTTTGTATCAGTTTATGTATTTTCCCATACTTTTCTGTATTCATCATTTCCTACAGTTTTACTCTTTTTTTCATATGCCACAACTGATTTTGCTATTGAGGGATATCAGTTTTGTTTTCGTTCTTTGATACTAATGAAAAGTAATGCTGCAAATGATATTTGATTAGAAAAATTTACAAAATACTGATTTTTTAAAAAATCTATCATATTCTTAAATTTTAAAGTTATATGAGTTAACTTGAATTTTCCTCCATTTGTTTCAGGTTTTTGTTTTTGTTTTTTTAATTTTTTCCTGTTTAATTTAAATCAATACTGTTTCTGCAATTAACTTTGCTTAAACTTAGGCAACTTTTCCTATAGACTTTTCCCACTCCTGCTCCTGACTGCCCATTCTTTCCTTAGTTTCAAGGTTTAACTTTATTCATGTATTGCTTTCATTATGTTTCCTCTTATGTCCCTTCCCTTATCCCTTTCGTTCAAGTGGATAATTAAAAATCTCCCTTTCTTCTTTTTTCTGGAATAAAAAATTCCTAACTTCTTTCCTTTGCTATTTTCTGAAATTGTATTATTTGATTTGTGGGCTATACTAGGATTTATTCCTTTCATTTCTGTTCTCCAGGTGATTGCATATCTGAAATAAGTTTATGAGGCTTAAGTTTATTACCTTTGTAAATCTTGCTCTATCAATTCTTGTTTCCACTTCAATTTTAGGAGTATCAAAGAGGAAAGTGATATTGGGTAGAAGTAGTCCCATGTAGAAATTACTGTCAATTTGAAACAATCTAAATTGTGCAATCTAATTTTATCCTCTGCCTTTTTTATGATCTTTCCAAGCAAATTCCATCCCAGCTAGGATGTTTGTGGAAGCAAGAAAATGCTCTCCCAATGCTTCAGCTCCTCTTTTAAAAATACTCTAGGTGGATAGAGTGCTGAGATTGGTGTCAGAAGACCCAAGTTCAAATCTAGCTTCAGAAACTGCCTGGCTTTGTGACCTCTTTTTGCCACTGGAAAAAGAAGTGACATCATCCCAGTGATCTTTGACAACTCTACAAACAGAAGTCTATGGGATCTTGAAGAATTGGACATGTCTGAAACAACTGATCAGCAAAATTAAAAGAATTTCTCATATACTTTTTTTTTAAGACTTATTTATAGGGTATGACATATGTATACATAATTTTTTTTTCTTTGCAGAAATATCTCAAATACTTTTTTAGGCTCATTTGTAGGGCATATTTTGTGTTGCTGCTTAACCCCTTTGCTTTTAAGATATGCTAATTCCATTTCCTCCTACAATATATCTTGTTCAAGTTGCCTTTTTTAAAAAATTGGGTTGGTTTGTGGTGGTGGTGGTTGTGGAAGCCAGATTATAAGAACATGACCCATGACTTCACAGTTAATGTAAATCTTGAATTAATGTAAACAGAAAAAGAAGCTCTTAACTATCTAATGAAAAAACTTACACATGACTGGGCCATTCTTGACGCTATGACTTCTTTGTTCTGTTTGTATATAATGATCTGAGATTGGCTGTGGGGTTCTGCCATCTCTTACTTCCAGGAGTGATCTATGAGTAAATTCCCCTAATTAACCAAAAAACGAACAAATCTACATACATACAACTCAAACTGGTGTGAACTGCTCTCCAATACTTCCGTATTCTTTCAGAGGGTCAGTCACCCTTGAATTGGCATAATCAGTACAGAACAGGCCTTGCATCTTTACAAGGTGAGAGTAGGGTTGTTCTCTTCCCCTTCAGAATGAGAAGTCAAGAAGACCAGAAGGAATCACAAGTAGATCAGCTTTGAAAGTTACAAATTGATTTTATGTATACATATATACACACACACACATTTTTTTTTTTAAAAGCAAGGCCTATACGATAGAGATTTTCATGTACACACCTGTCCTGTTTACTTTGTTCAGAATTTTAAAGGGAGGAAACCCTCGGAAGAAATGCATAGTCAAGCAAAACAGATTCATCAATTATATCCAAACTGTTCTCATTCTGCTTCTTTTGCCCACCTCTCTGTCAACTTATTGTGGATCCTTTCATTGAATAGAGTTCTTTGAATTGTGATTGTCATTTCACTCAATCAATTTACATTTTCCCATATTTCTCTTTTAACAATTCCTTGGAGTATTATGCCCTTTTATATTTGAAGGTCTTATTTTTTTTGATTAAGCATTGAGCTCCGAGTTCTGAACTATATTAAATCCTCATTCTTCTATGAATTTAATTTTCTGAAATTATTTCAGTGTTTCTTGTGTTTTTACGTTCTTGGGAGTCCAGCATTCTGTTATCAGACATGGCAAACATTAATTCTTTTTTCTCTCATAATAATTAAGAACTTTGTATTTTCCTTGAGGACTTATTGGTCATCCCCCTTTTTTTTCCCTTTTTGCCAAAAGGTAGGTTTAATAGTAGGTAAAATAGGCACCAGGAATGGCAAATATGAAATAGAGTTGGTAGAGCAATGAGTTATTATCAAGAAAGGAATCTGAAAGAATCCATTAAATGTGCCATGAGGCTATTTATGCATGCTATTGACTGACTTGCAGGTTAGATCCATAGAGGAGTTTAGCAGACTAACCAGAGATAACTATAGTAATGAGAAAGACTAGAGGAAAGACACTGAGGGGAAGAGAAAGAGTAACCTCCTAGCTGGCTTAGTGCTGAAAAGGATTTAGCAGTGATTTTAATCATGATTAAATCTTTTATAGGGAAAATACAGCCTCAAGGGTCTGTCTCAAGAACACCAGAGAAGTAAAGGCAGGAACTTGGAGGTATCAAGGAGTCAGATACAATGCAGACCTGGCAGACCAGATCCCATATCTGTAAATATATGCTAATTAATGTCACAAAAGATTGTTTAAAGATACCCAGAGGTTGGGAGATACAAACAGGATAGTCTGGGAATTGATTATATCTGTTAATAGCCAGATGGGCTTCTTCCTGAGGAGTAAGTCCACATCATTCCCCACTCTTTGATTTGCAAAACAAATCTTTCAAAAAGTTAGGGGAGGGAGTCATCCCTAACCAAGATGGGGTTTAGGAGACATTGCTAAAATTGTTGAGGCCATTTTGTAGACCTAAGCCAGAGATGCTTGTTGTACTTAGCAAGTATAGGGACTGCATCCTATTTTTCTGTTGTAAAATTTCTGACTGCTGATTTATCTGCTTATGCACTGGGCCTTTATAAAGAGTTTTTCTGAGGTAATTTGTTAGCCTTTTTTAAAAAAAATCCCTTCATCCAGTTTTCATGCCCTCTTTCCTTCCTGGTGAGTATACCCCTAAGATTGAATTATAAAGCAGCCTCAGCTTACAGCTGGTGAAATTTCATCAGCCAAAGTCCCTACCCTGAAATATGGTCTGGTGCTACAGGCCTGGTCATAGCTGAGTTTCATTCCTTTAGACCCATCATAGATAAACAGACTGCCTTATCCTCCTAATCCCTATTATATTTCCTCAATTCTTATGAGTGGACTGCAACGCTGTCTAGTACTTTTTTCCAGAATTGTGGGAGGATAGGTCAGACTCTGCAGCCCAACTTTTGGGAGTTCCTAATATAGGGTCCAGTTCAGAAGACAACACATTTTTTTTATTGTCCCTTCCTCCTATGGTTTAGCAAAGACAATGTCATTTACTTTTTTAGGGGTAGGAGGAGAGCAGAGTATATGCTGTGATAGAGTGGTGGTGCAGCCTGATTTTTTTCTTAAAGCTTTTTATTTTCAAAATATATGCATGGATAATTTTCAACATTCACCCTTTTAAAACCTTGTGTTCTAATTTTTTCCCTCCTTTCCTACCACTCCTTCCCCTAGACAGCAAGTAAACAATATATATTAAATGTGCAATTCTTCTATACATATTTCCACAAATATGCTGCACAAGAAAAATAAGATCAAAAAGGAAAAAAAATGAGAAAACAAAAAGCAAGCAAACAACAAAAAGAGTGAAAAATACTATGTTGTGATCCATACTCAGTTCCCACCTCTCTCTGCGTGGAGATGGCTCTCCATCACAAGACCATTGGAACTGGCCTAAATTATCTTATTGGAGCGAGCCACATCTATTATAATCTTGCTGTTGCCATCTATAATGATCTCCTGATTCTGCTCATTTCACTTAGCATGAGTTCGTATAAATCTCTCCAGGCCACTCTAAAATCATCCTATACAACAAGCGTGCAAGAAAGCTTATGCCAGTGCTGTGTGGTTTGGTTATTAATGCTTAATGATCACTTTAAGGTTTAGTTTTCTAGTGTTAATTCATAAAGATTTTACTTTGTCAGGGTTCTCTTATTTGTCTTGTCCAGTAGAATTACATCTGACATGTCACACTTTTTAAAAAAATGATAGCTTTTTATTTTTCAAAATATACGCATGGTTTTTCAACATTCACCCTTGCAGAACCTTGTGTTCCAAATTTTTCTCCCTCTCTCCTTCCCCACTACTTCCCTAGATAGCAAGTAATCCATTGTAGGTTAAACATGTAAAATTCTTCTAAAGATATTTCTGCATTTATCATGCAATGCCAGAAAAATCAGATTAAAAGGGGAAAAAATAAGAAAGAAAATACTATGCTGTTATCCACAGCAGTCTTCATAAGTCTTCTCTGGACAAGGATGTCTCTCTCCATCACAAATCTATTGGAATTGCCTTGAATAGTCTCATTGTTGAAAAGAGCCAAATCCATCACAGTTGCATGTCACACTTAAAAAAAAAAAAGGTTAATAGAGTTATGGGAGTCTGAAAGAAGTGATTAATTTGCCATCTTACTGATCATGTGACCTAGACTAGACCTATTTATGTGTTTTAATATAATTCTAAGAACAAATATTTTTTTCTGTTTAGCAAATACTGAAAGACAGAGATGTATGTATTGTCTTTTAAGTTAATATTGTTCCAGTACAATATAAACATCAATATTTGAAATACATTGTTTAATGTAAATATTTTCACTAAAATTTTTAAAATTTTTATCCACTTCTAAACCTAAATAGGAAGATGAAAGAAAACCATATCCTACAGTGTCCTACCAGGGAGAGCAATTTAAAAATTGTTTGGCCAGTGATAGACTTGTGCTTATACATCCAGACTGTCTTATTTCCTTAATCAGCAGTATACCTTTATGAAAATTGTCTTAAGTACATAGGGTGTGGCCATTGAATCAAATAAAGTTTAGGCTACATTATTAGAGGCATTCTATTAGTATAAAATGGGTACACTATCAATTTATCAAGTGTTTATTAAGCACCTACTATGTGCCACATACTATGCTAAGGAAACAAATACATTAATAAATTTTTTTGTGAATGAAACAATCTGCTAATAGGGAAATTTTATTCTAATGGGGGAAAAACTAGGACATATATAAGAATATAAAAAATAAAAAATATAGAGAAGACATTAGCAAATGAAGGGATTGAAAGAAGGCTTCATATTGAAGATTGTGTTTGAATTGTCCATTGAAGGAACAGAGGGATTTTATGAAGTAGAAGAGGAGTAGATAGTAAATTCTAGGTATAGGAGGTGACTAATGGAAGTCATAAAAAAAAAAAAAGAGATAGAATGTCAAGTATGAGAATCAGAAATGACCAGTTTGGCAGGATTCCAAAATAGGGGACAGGAGTTAGGTCTCATGAGGCTAGAAAGATAGATCAGGATCTGGTTGTAAAACTTTCAAAGTCAAATAGAAGAGTATTTTTGTTCCTAAAGACAACGTAGGATCGCTGGAGTTTGAGTTAAATGACATAGATCAGTGAAATGAGGGGGGAAAGTACTCATGTAGCGCTGTGGATATAGTGAGAGCAATATTCCAACCCCATATTCCTTATATCTTTCTACATTGCAGATTAGGCTAATTTTTCCTTCAAAGGTATTGAAGTCATCCTAAAGGCTGGAGTAGTTCCTGCAACTATAAAGGCCCAAATTATTAACATAATTTCTTGATTGTTTGAATAAAAACAGTCCTTTAGGAACTTTGGGTATTCTCTGATACTTGCCTGGCAATCCAAGATGAGTCTGTCAGGGGATCTTCACTTAGCTGAATGAAATTAGAATGTCCTCAGTGTATGTCTTTATTGAATATTTGTTAACTGTTGAATGACCCACAAGTATCTCATTTCATCCCAAAATTGAACATAAATTACCAGTGTACTAATTTGGAGGTTGGACAGAAGTGAGGAGAGACTTGAGGCAGGAATACCAATTAGGAGGCTGTTGCAGTAATCTAGTCAAGAAATTATGAGAGCATGAACTAAGTTGGTGTTTACTTGAAATATGGTATAGGTAGAAACATGATTTGCTAATTGATTAATGTGGTGTGAGGAAGAGTCAGAAATTAGGAGTAATGCAAAAATTAGTAATCAAGGAGACTGAAAGAATGGTAACACTTTCCATAGAGATAAATAAGTTAATAAAAACAGTGAAGTTTTGTTTTGTTTTGGTTTGGTTTGGTTTTGGTGGGGGGAAGGGAAAGGGAATGAGTTATTTTTTCTATATTGTAAGATTTAATATCTCCCCAGTTTGTTATTCCAAGAGGCAATTGGTGATTCAGGATTGAAATTCAATGGAGAAGCTTTTGGGATAAGTACTCACTATTCGGCAAAAACTGCTGGGAAAATTGGAAACTAGTGTGGAAGAAATTAGGGCTTGACCCATACCTAACACCACATACCAAGATAAGATCTAAATGGGTTCATTACCTAGATATAAAGAGTGATTTTGTAAGCAAGTTAGAGGAACGTAATATAGTTTATCTCTCAGACCTGTGGAGATGGAATAAATTTATGTCCAAAGAAGATCTGGAACTCTTAATTGAACACCAGATAGATAATTTTGATTATATTAAGTTAAAAAGTGTCTGTACAAATAAAACTAATGCAGACAAGATTAGGAGGGAAGCATCAAATTGGGAAATCATCTTTACATTTAATGGTTCTGATAAAGGCCTCATTTCTAAAATATGTAGAGAATTGTCTCATATATATAAGAATTCAAGCCACTCTTCAATAGATAAGTGGTCAAGGGATATGAACAGACAATTTTCAGATGATAAAATTAAAACCATCTCTAGTCATATGAAAAGTTACTCCAAATCACTATTGATCAGAGAAATACAAATTAAGACAACTCTGACGTACCACTACATACCTCTCAGATTGGCTAAAATGACAGGAAAAGATAATGATGAATGTTGGAGGGGATGTGGGAAAACTGGGACACTAATATATTGTTGGTGGAACTGTGAACGGATCCAACCATTCTGGAGAGCAATCTGGAACTATGCTCAAAAAGTTATCAAACTGTGCATATCCTTTGACCCAGCAATGTTTCTATTGGGCCTATATCCCAAACAGATCTTAGAGGAGGGAAAGTGACCCACATGTGCAAGAATGTTTGTGGCGGCCCTTTTGGTAGTGGCTAGAAACTAGAAACTGAAGGGATGCCCATCAATTGGAGAATGGCTGAATAAATTATGGTATATGAATGTTATGGAATATTATTGCTCTGTAAGAAACGACCAGCAGGACGATTTCAGAGAGGCCTGGAGAGACTTGCATGAACTGATGCTGAGTGAAACGAGCAGAACCAGGAGATCATCGTACACAGCAACAACAGTATTACATGATGATCAATTCTGATGGACATGGCTCTCTGCAACAAAGAATTGTCTCAAACCAGTTCCAATTGTTCACTGAAGAAAACCATATACACCCAGAGAGAGGGATATGAAATATAGACCACAATGTAACATTTTCATGATCTTTATTGATATTTGTTTGCATTGAGTTGCCTTTCTCTGATTTTCTTTTTTTTTCTTGTAGATAGGATTTTTCTTCCATAACTTGTCAAGTCTTTCAACATTATTAACATTTACATGTAGTGGACTTCCTGCCACCTAGGGGAGGGGAGGGGACTGGGGGTAAAATTTGTAATGGAAATCTTTGTAAAGGTCAATGCTGGGGAACTACCCATACATATGTTATACAAATAAAAAGCTTTAATAAAAAAATTTTTAAAAAAAGAAAAAAGAAAAAGAAAAAAAAAAGAAATTCAACGGAGAAATGGAAGGGGGAAGGGAGGAGGGTGCTGACTAGATTTCATTGACATGGAGATCATAATTAAATCCATGAAAACTCACGAGATCACCGAGAGAGAGAGAGAAAGAGAGAGAGAGAGAGAGAGAGAGAGAGAGAGAGAGAGAGAGAGAGA
>JAJPUD010001547.1:184660-237206 GCA_023553655.1 Myrmecobius fasciatus | reverse complement strand
AGAGAGAGAGAGAGAGAGAGAGAGAGAGAGAGAGAGAGAGAGAGAGACTGGAAAGAGAAAAGAAAGAATTGGGGACGTATCAAAAATTATATAATCAATTTTTAATTAGCCATATTTAGATTAACTATTGTGTAGAAGGTGTGACAATTGAAGCACTTTCTATACTGATATATGTAGAAAACTGCTCTTGCCATTCAAGGTAGCTTTGTGTCATGGTGAATGAGCATTGGAATATAGAAGACTTGACTTCAAATTCTACTTCAGGCTCTAGTTTTGTGAAATTAGACAAGTCACAATCTCTTTTTGCCTCAAATTCCTCATTTGTCAAAATTTTGTCAAATGTTAAATTCTAAATCCGTGATTCTATGATCTAGTAAGGGAAGTTTAATAGAAAAAGACTTCAATTTTATTGTGGTAAATTATGTCTAGTGTACCAGACTAGATTTAAGAATATCAAATCCTGGAGATTGCTTTTCACTTCTTAGATTCTTAACAATGAATGGTTTCTTAGAATTTTAGAGATAGAAGCCTCCTTAATAATGATATATATGATTAGAAATTATCCAACTTTCATTTTTTTCAGATGAGAAAACTAAATTCTAAAATGATAAAAAAAATTGTGTTTATATATATATATATGTAATTTTTCTTGACGTCTAACTAGGCAAAAATAAAATCCTATTAAAAATTTAAAATAAAAAATGCAAAAAATGTGAAAATAAAAAGTGTATGTATGTATAAATGTGTAAGTATATATCTATATCTAGGTAGATAGATAAGAGTTTAGTTGTTTTTCAATGGTTTATCCTGGTTCTCCAATCCTAATTATAAGTTAGGATTTATACTACATTGCCATATGACAACAAAACAGTAAGCATGTTAATAGGATTAAATATTACCTCAATATAATTACCATGGGAAGCTATCAAGGAATAATAGTGTTGATTTTGTTAAGAACCCTTTCAATATAAACCCATTATGTGAGAAAGTAGTAATTGTTATGGTTAAAAGTACAAATGAACTTATTGGGAAGAAGAAAGAATAAAATAGAGATAAATGTAAAGAATGTTCAAATGAAAAAATTAAAGGGAGAATAAAAAATATTTTGATTTTTAGTATCAGATAACAAATGTGTGAAAGGAAGAGCAAAAATCCAGGAGTAATTTACATGGGATAAGGGAGAGGAAAAGAAGTCAATATTTTTTTGGAAAAAAATAGAGGTACTAGAAATTTAGAAAATGATCACTGATGTATATGAGTATGAGTAGATATATGAAAAATTGGGATTGAATTGGTAATAATGAAGTAAATATGATTGTATTCCATGCTGCTAAAATAAATAACAAAATGATAGGAAAATTAATGTTATAATCTTGAGCATAAATGGGATAAATTCTTCAATTAAAAAAAAGCGGGGGGGGAAAGATTACAGAATGGATTTTAAAAAACAAAAAAGCAAACCAATAATATATTTACCACAAGAAATTGTCCTAACAGATGGTATTTATGCTTTAACAAAGGGTCAGAAAAGTGCATCTCTAAAATTCCACTAAACTCTGAGAGTCTAGATTTTATAGGTCCTAAATTAGAATAATACTTAGAATTTATAATTAAAAACCCAAAAGTAACTTTGTGAGCTATCTTTTTTTTAATGGTATCTACAATATCTACTGCAAATAGCCTCTGCTTCAAGACCTATAAAAATGGGTAGTTCAAAATTTATAAAACTCTGGGTTGACTCTGATTATTAGGATAATTTTCTGGAGGCTGTTTTTGTTCATGTACCTACTGACCAGATTTGGCTGTTATGACACATTGTTGAATCCAGTTCCCAATGTCATTTATGCAGTTAAAAATGCTAATGATAAATAATATGAAAAGATATAGGGAAATATAGGAAAGCTTTAGATTAACCTCTCTCTAAAAAGTAGAATCTAATTCCTTCCTTGTTTTCTAACCTAAATATGTACCTCTAAACATGGCATGCTTAATTCTTTAGTAATCTATTGATTTACAGACAAAATTTCAGAAATCAAGGTACAATGAGAAGATTCAAGAAAAGCCCTAATAGGAAATTTAAAAATCCAGTCAACGAGTTATATTTCTTGGAAAGAATAACAAGATCCACAGAACAATCATATTGATGCAGAGACATGCACAATATTTCACTAAATGTGAAATTACACAAATGTGTGGCAATAACTAACAAAGCCTTCTGAAAGTCCATTTAAAACAGATTTGAAGTTCTTTAAGATAGACTTGAGATAGAATATGAAATAGTGAGAGAGAGATATTAAACAAAAATGAGCATTTATGGATAAACAAAAGGAGGGGAGAAGCAGATTATCACTTTATTACTCAATCTTATTTTATTGATAACATTTGTATTTCAAATAATACGTATTTCCAAATATATTCTTTTTCTTTCTTGGATAGGTTGTTTCTACCCAACAACCTTCCACTGTTATAAAGATTAAAAAAAAAAGAAAGAAAGAAAAAAAGTTCATCAAAACCAACCAAAAAGTCAACTGTATGATAAGCATATTTAAGTTTTAAAAAACTATAGTTCCCAAACTGTGCAGAAGGGTTGGGGGAGGTAATTTTCTCACTTCTTTTCCAGGGCCAAGGTGATCATTATGACTATACATTGTACAACTCCAAAATATTTTGCTGCTGTTTCATTTTCATTGTATTCATTGTGTATGTAATTTCCTGGTTCTTTTATGGTACTGACTCAATTCATGTATTCCCATGGATCTCTGTATTCTTAATATTTATTATTTTTTATAACTAAGTACATTTTCATTAAATTTGTGCAGCATAATATTTAGCTGTTCCCCTGATCAATGGCCATTTGCTTTCCTTATAATTCTTATGCAGGTCTTTTAATAAAAACTTTTATAATTTTTAGAATATTACTACATAGTCTTCATAGAACCAAATATAGAAAAAAATAGTTTTATAAACCAAAGGGAAAATACTAAAGAAAAAGATCTGCTATTAAATAATACAATTAGTGAGGAGAGTAACTTGGCTAAGACATTGAACTCATTTAAAAACATCTTTAATGAAGAAAATGAAAAAAATGGAGCAATTAACAAATAGTGGAGATTTTAAAATTAGCTATTTTCAAGTATAAAGGTTATTGCTTTTTAAAGTCAGCATATATAATACATATTTTGGATTTTTAATGAAATTCCATTTGGTCCAGAGACCAAAATTCTTCTTTGATGCCAGAAAGATGTAAAGAAGTAAAAGTATTTCTTACTTTGAAACAAAGGTAAAGATAAAAGGAAAAGGTAAAAATTGCCAAATCTGATGCCAAAAATTAGTTGAATGATAAAACAAATACTTAAGAAATTAGTAGCTGAAGGACAGTAAAGGCATAAACAGTAAGTAGCATTGAGGCTAACACAAAGGGCAAATGATTTTTAAACAAGATAGATAGCTATGACTATGAAATTATTGAAATATATTATTGCCTTATATTTATGTAAGGATTTACAGTTTATAGAGGATTCACATATATTATCTCATTTGATTCTCATAACAATTTTAGAATGTAGACAGAGCAAATATTATTCTCATTTTAAAATAAAGAAAAAGAAATAAATAATACATGTCCTATTTTGTAAGGCATTTTTTGGCATTGCATAGACTATGATATCTTGGGATTAATAATACATGTTATTATTTAAATACATACTTAAATTGTATTAGCACTCTATGCATTTTTATTGTAGTTTCTGTTTGTTTTTCTTATGTATGTGTGTATAATCACTTCTTTCCTCTGTTTTTATGGAATGTGGGAGGAGCCTGACTTCCTTCAGTTCTCTCACTCTGACAACTCAGATCAGTATTATATATTTATATATTCTTATTGTGGCTCAAATGATGGAAAGATCTCTATGGTCAGGTGTGGGCTAAGAAGATTTCAATAAGTGGCATTTATGCTAGATATTGAAGGATAGGCAAAAATTGGTTTAGGGAATGATGAGAAAATGTAAAGAGGAAAATTGTGGAAGGAAAGAATGCATAAAAAATGTTTAAATAGTCCAAATACTCAAAAGGTCATAAAACTGTGCATTCCATTTGATCTAGCAATGTCGCTATATTATGTCTGTATCCCAAAAAGATCATAAATGAGGGAAAAGGACCCCCATGTTCAAGAATATTTGTAGTAGCTCTTTTTGTGAAGGCAAGTAATTGGAAACTGAATAGATGCCCATCAATTAAGGAATAGCTGAATAACTTATGGTATATGAAGTTAGTGGAATATTATTATTCTATAAGAAATGATTAGCAGGATGATTTCAGAAAAGCCTGGAAAAACTTACACGAACTGATGCTGAGTGAAATGAGCAGAACCAGGAGAACATTGCACATAGTAACAGCAAGATTGTGCAATGATCAATTGTGGTAGACTTGGCTCTTCTTAGTAATACATTGATGCAAGACAATTCTAATAAATCTGGAATGAAAAATACCACCTGTATCCAGAGAGAGAACTATGGAAACTGGATGTGGATAGAAGCATAATATTTTCACCTTAAAAAAATTGTATATATATATATATACATATATGTGTATATGTATATATATATATATATATATATCCTTTTCCTTTCTCATTTTTCCCCCTTTTGGTCTAATTTTTCTTGCACAACATGACAAATATAGAAATGTATTTAAAATGATTGTACATGTATAACCTTTGTCACATTGCTGATGGTCTTCGGGGGGAAATAAGGGAGGAAGGAAAAAAATTGGAACACAAAATCTTATAAAAGTGAATATTCAAAACTATGTTTACATGTATTTAGAAAAATAGAATACTATTGAGGAAAAAAAGAAAATAGTTGAGTATGACTGGAATGTAGAATAAATATCAATAGTTACTAAACACTTATGAAGCACCTACTATGTGCCAGGCAAGGTACTAAATGCTGGGTACACCAATATTAAATTAAAATATGTCTGGGAACAATTTGAGTTAAAATTGGAAAGGTTGATGGAGACCAGATTATGGAGGAACTTTGCTTTTATGTACTTGGCAATGGGAGATGAAAGTTTTTGCATGAAGGGGAATGACTCAAGCACTGTTATGAAAAATTTAATATATCAGATATGTGCAGGCTGGATTGAAAGCAGGGAGAGTCTGGAGGTCATTACAGTAGTCTACTCCCAAAATAAATATGAAAAATAAAACTATGAAAAATACTAGATCTGGCCCTCTTCTTTTTTAATGTCATAAATATTAATAAATTATCTTTAATATTATTACTCATACATTTTGAGCATATTGCATCATGTGGTATAAGAAAATTTTTAGCAGGCCTTTAATTCTATCTCATTTATTCATTCATTCATGTATTCATCTATTCATTCATTCATTTATTGTAATACTAGCATTTTTAGAATGTCAAAAAAAAAACCAGTAAGGAAAGGAGATATCCTTTCTTTCCTTCTATATTTATTGAAAAATAAATCTAGTATTTATAGCATAAAATACTAGATTTTGACTTTAGATTGATATTCTGCCCATGTTTGTTGGATTTTTAGCATAAATTGGTATTGTATTTTGTCAATTTTTTCTGCATTTGTTTGTGTAATAATGTGATTTTGGATGTTTTTGTTTTAAATATGATTGTGTTGTTTTTACTGATGTTGAACCATCATCCTTACATGCTTAGTTTATGCATAACCTGATCATATTAAATGATGGGATGGGGTGTGAATAAATCTTTTTGCCAGGATTAAAAAAAAATCTAGGGGTTAAACTTTAGTAATAAAATTTATCTATAGTTTTTTCTCTACTTAGTCATTCCTTAGTTTACATATTAGGATTATATTTGTCTCAGGAATTTAGTAGTGTTTTCAGTTTTAATTTTTGAGATTAATTTGTAGAGTATATATTCTTTAAAGGTTTGACAGAATTTTATAAATTCATCTTGACCTATTTTTCTCCTCTCTATCCTCCTACATTGGTAATTTCTTTTCATCTAGTCCTTTCCCCTTCCCCCTGGAAACTGGATTATGATCTCTATTTGGTGTTGTTACTATCTATCTTAATGCAGTTCAAGTAAATTTTATTTTATGGATTCAAATGCTATGCCATTTGCTATTTATGTTCAATATTGATACTTATTATCTATGATTCCTTTTTTATTTCTATTGATAAAAATTGTGAATTTTTATTTTTGCTTCATCTGAAAGCATGTTTCTAACTCACCTTTTTTTAGATTCACTTGATGAATAGTAAATTTTGTCCCAGTTTCTCATTTTGATTTTCTGTGTATCTTTAAAAGTATGAGAGTTAAGATTGCATTTTTCCTTCATTTGTTTTTTTAGGTTTTTTTTTAAGATTTTTAAAAAATTCTCTTCATTTTTTAATCTAATACTTTCTTCCAGCAATTGATTTTGCTTAAGTTTCTTTGGTACAACTACCTTCCCACTCTTGCACCCAATTGTTTTTCCTTTCCCTAATTTGTGGGTTTGACTTTATTCATGTATTTCTTCCATTTAATTATGTTTTCCCTTTTATCCCTTCCCTTTCCCACCTCTCAGTTAAGTGGGTAGTTAAAAATTTCCTTCTCCTTTGGCTTATATTTGTAATTTTTTCAGAAGTTTTTCTTTTCTTTGTTCTTTTCATTAATTTTTCTCCATTTCAATATATTCTGAACTTTCATTCTCTGAGTTGTGGGTTCTATATGATCTAAGTACAACTTAAAAATTATGTATTGGGGCAGCTAGGTGGTGCAGTGGATAAAGCACCAATCCTGAAGTCAGGAGAACCTGAGTTCAAATTTGGTCTCAGACATTTAACACTTCCTAGCTGTGTAACCCTGGGCAAGTCACTTAACCCCAATTGCTTCAGCTAACAAAAAAATGTACTAAGTTATCTCAGTGGGGGAGATAGATAGTGTACTAACAATTGAAGAATAATAAATGCAGGAAATGGCACCTGCTCTGTCCTTTGAAGGAAATCATCGATTTTAAAAGGGGGAGAGTAAGAAGGGAAGAATCTTCCAACAATAGGGAACTAGCCAACTGGATGGTGCAGTACATAGAGTACTGGGTCTAGAGTTAGAAGATCTGAGTTCAAATTTGTCCTCAGATATTTTCTAGCTGTGTGCTCCTGGACAAATCACTTAACCTTTTACCTCAGTTTCTTCATCTATATAATGGAGATAATCATGGGACCTAACTCCCAAGGTTGTTATAAGGATGAAAAGAGATAATTTGTAAAGTACTTAGCACAGTGCCTAGCTAATAACTAGACATTATATAAATGTCAGTTATTATAGCTTTTATTTGAAAAGACTTTGAGAATAATAAGTAAGCCAATTTAAGTAGGCTTATGGAAGGCAATAATGTGTAATCAGTCTAGAAATGCAGCTAGACAAGAAAGAGCTTAAAATGGCAGAATTTGTCAGGTATTTGGAGTGTAGATTGGAGAAAAGAGGTATTGAGGCAGGAATTCAAATTAGAAATCTATGGTATAGTCCAGATGAAGCCCAAGTGAGAGCTAATTAAGGTGGTGTCCTTGGTGCTAGAAAAAAGAAAAAGAGATATGTGTACTTCTGAAGTGGATGGAGTGAGGAAGCATATCTAAGAGTTATTTGTGCTGGTATCTCAAAGCTCTATTAAGTCTCTAAGTATCCTCAGGGCAGGGACAATGTCTTATTTCATCTTTACATTTCCTATACCTGAAGATATATTTGAAGTTACAAACCTGGGAGACTAGAAGTATAGAGGTATCATAGGGAAGTTTTGAAAAGTGTTGAGTTTTTTGGGTGGTTTTGAAGGCATATTATAAACAGTATTTCCCTGTTGCAGCTCCTTTCCTCCCACTAACAACATGGTAAGTTTTTACCTGAAAGAAGTCAAAGTTGCCTCCAGAACCTGATTCATCCCTAGCTTCTCTGGTGCAGCTTCCAGGTCGCCTAAGGGCATAGACAATTTCTGAATTGTCTCAGGATTTCTGAAGACCATGGAAATTACCTTGTCCTTTGCCATGTTTTAGGAGTCGTAATGACCACTTTGTAGTTCAATAATTCATGAGTGCTTCATTTCTTCCAGCAATGAACGTGGACTCAGAGTGTTAGTACTGTTAGAGCTGCCTCCTATGGAGAAGAGAAGAAACAATGAATTCTATTTTGGATATTTCAAATGTTCAAATTTGGCATGCCAATGTGACATACATGTCCAGGAGGTAGTTCGAATACAAAATTGAAGTTCAAGGGGTAGCTAAATGGCATAATGGGTAGAGCACTGGTCCTGGAGTCAGAAGAACCTAATTTCAAATCTGGCCTCAAACACTTAACACTCACTATCTGTGTGATCCTTGGCAAGTGACTTAACCCCAAATAGCCTTGCAAAAATATAGTAACAGAATTGAAGTTCAGGAGAGAGAGAAGTGCTTGATGAATAGATTTTTGAGTCACTTACATGGAGATGATAATTGCACTATATTGTATTATTGAACTATAATACTTATATAAGCACTACTTCATAGGGGTATTAATAAGGAAAAATGTCTTGCAAAATTTAAGGTATTATATGAATATAAACTATTGTTGTTATTATTATTTTTACATTCATCATATACATTGTTTTGTACATCCCTGAAATTCTCTGTTGCCTCTAAAATGATCAAACATCCGACTAGAAAATCCTCCTTGTGGTTAAACAAATATAATTAATATATAATAACATAATAATAATAAATAAAATTAAAACGTAATTACCTTTTTATTCAGGGTTCACTAGAGTCTGGATCTAACACACCTTTCCATCTTTCTTTCTTTCTTATTTTTTCTTTCTTGAAATATCTGCTATTTCCTTATCTTCTTTCTTTAAAAAAAATTAATAATAGTTTTTATTTTCAAAATACATACATAAGATAGTTTTCAACATTCATCCTTGCAAAACCTTGTATTCTAAATTTTTCTCCCTCCCTTACCTCTACTCCCTCCCCTAAACAGCAAGTTAATCCAATATAGTTAAACATGTACAATTCTTCTAAACATATTTCCACATTTATGATGCTGCACAAGAAAAATCAGATCAAAAAGGGAAAAAAATAAGAAAGAAAAAAAAGCAAGCAAACAACAACAAAAAGGTGAAAATACTATGTTGTGATCCACATTCAGTCCCCATAGTCCTCTCTTTGGATATAGATGATTCTCTTCATCACAAGACCATTGGAACTGGCCTTAATCATCTCATCATTGGAAAGAGCCATTTCCATCAGAATTGATCATTGTATAATCTTGTTATTGCCATGTACAACCATCTCCTAGTTCTGTGCGTTTCACTTAGCGTCAATTAATGTAAGTTTCTCCAGGACTCTCTGAAATCATTCTGCTGAGCATTTCTTATAGAACAATAATATTCCATTACATTCATATACAATAACTAATTTAGTCATTTCCCAACTGATGGGCATTCACTCAGTTTTCCAATTTCTTGCTACTAGAAAAAGGGGATGCCACAAACATTTTCGCACACGTGGGTCCTTTTCCATTTTTTGTGATCTCTTTGGGTACAGAGTCAGTGAAGACACTGCTGGATCAAAGGCACACAGCTCTTTGAACATAGTTCCAAATTGTTCTCCAGAATGGTTGGATAAGTTCACAACTCCACAAACAATGTATTAGTTTCTCAGTTTGTCCCAACATTTATCATTATCTTTTCCTGTCATTTTAGCCAATCCAAAAGGTGTGTAGTGATACCTCAGAGTTGTCTTAATTTTAGAGCATTTTTTTCCATATGACTAGAAATGTCATATGTCTGAAAATTGCTTATATTCTTTGACCATTTATCAACTGGAGAGTGGCTTGTATTCTTATAAATTTGAGTCAATTTTCTATATATTTTAGAAATGGGGCTTTTATCAGAGCCCTTGGATGTAAAATTTTTTCCAGTTTTTTGCTTCCCTTCTAATCTTGACTGCATTGTCCAACTTTATTTCAAAGTACTTCCATTCTCTTCTCTCAGTTCTAGTCAAAATAGACTATTTACCCTTCTCTGTTTTCATCATGTTCTCTTAGGTTTCTGTACATTTTTTAGTCTGTCCACCATTCCAGAAATGGAATATTCCACTGTCAAACATATAAAATGAATAGTATTTTCTTCTTGCAATACACAGTCCATGGTACTGATTCCTTTATGGTGCCTTCTTTGACCTCTCTAGCTATAAATGCTCCACCTTGAATTTCTTAGACAGTTATTTTTTTAACATACATTTTAGTTATTTGTGTAAGAATCTCAATCCAGCATGAGGTTGTAAACTTTTTGAGGACAAAGAACTTTATTTATTACATTTATATTTAATTTGTATATATATATATATATATATATTCAGGATATTTATATTTATTTAAGAGATCTCTTAAGAGGTACCTCTTAAGAACTTTAGAATCAGTTGTATGACATGGGAGACACTGGCACAGAACTGCCCAGCACCTTCTCTGATGAGAGTACAACATGCTGATCAGGCCAATATAAGCTCAGAATGCTCTGCCACAGATTAGACACAAATTGAATTAGTACAAAGGTAATGTGAAATGCACAAAATTAGACAAGCTACTGCAAATATTCATTTGAACTATTTGTGCCTGATCTGTGGCTTGATCAGCCACAGTCGAATACCCTGTAACTCGACTGTCATTTTGATCCTCTTTGAAAGCAAAGGACAATAACCAATATTTATTCATAATTTTATTACATATTTTAAAAGGCATAGCAAGCTGTACATAATAGATTTGTAGTTTCATTTATAATCACCTATTTTATACTGTGTTATAGAAACACTTGCTTTATTCCATTAATTAAAAATAAAAACAAAAGAACTATGCTTTATTTCATCTTCATGTCCTCTAAGCCTTTCACAATACCTTGCAAACAATGGTGCTTGTGTTTATGAAGTTGGACTGAATTAAATTGGAATGCACATTCTTTTCCAACTCTCAGTTATAATTATTAAATTTATTCTTTGGATTGATCTATGATCTTAGCAAGAAGCATTGTGGCATAATGAATGGAGAGGATTAACTCAAAGAAAAGAGGATCTGGGTTCAAGTCTCATCTCTTACACATACTGGCTATGTGACCTTGGGCAAATCACTGACAATAATTTGTAGAAAAGATTTCATCTCAAATAGGTAGAGGGAATTTTCATACCTTGGAGTATATTATACCAATAAACGTACAAATCTAGTCCCTATCCCTATATAGAATCTTTTAAAATTAAGTTCTTGGGTATTCTAGGTTTTTTTTTTAATATGCTTTTGAAGCAATTGGGGTTAAGTGACTTGCCCAGGATCACACAGCTAGGCAGTACTAAATGTCTGAATTCAGATTTGACTCAGGTCCTTCTGAATCCAGAGCCAGTGCTCTTTATCCACTGCACCATCTAGTTGCCCCTTAGGTATTCTAAATATAGTTTGGTGCCCTGAATTAGTGCATCTCCAAAATATATAACCTTTTCATCAGCAGGATTGAACCCAATATTTTAATAAGTATTAATTTAAAGATATACTTTGGGAACATAAACTAATTATTTTGTTTAAATGTATATGTACTAAACAGAGGGGAAAGGATAGTTATGGCATATTAACAAACTATAAGAACAAAAATTAAGTGTCAGAGACTTGCATAGCTAATTATTAAGGGGAACCTCTGGAAAAAATGTGTTGAGGAAAGAACTGAGGAATATGAATAATTTTTAAATCTCTATTCAACATGAAAGGAACTCATTGTTTTCAGTTGCTTTAGCTGAACCCAGTGGGGATATCAGTGATTTTGTTCCTGTTAAATAGCAGGACCTTTCATGTAAAATTGGAGCAAACAGCTGGCAAAACTAATGGAGGCTTGGAAGCTTGCTGGTACAAGTTGGCAAAAGATTCTTCAAAGTTTGTGTTCAAACCTAGAATAAATACTACTCCTGTTTCTCTAGGCCTTTACCTAAAAGAATTTGAAAGGTTTGTATCAATCACAGCTAAAATTTAGAGCAGAAAATACTTAATCCTCAGCATAATTATGGAAATAAAGGGAGAAGAAAGTAAAAATGAAAGTGATACATGCCCTCTTTAAAGTGTGTGCACCCTGAAAAGAAACTAATATAGAGGAATCTGGGGTGCTCTGTAGTTGTAGGAAAATACTTCTTATAAATCTGACTTTTCAAAGTAATGTCTACAGAAATCTGGATAAGACTAGAGAACTCTACATATCTTGATGAAAGCAAGGTTGAGTAGTGGGGAAAAAAATCCCAACAATGGACTTCAGAGTCAGGAGATCTGCATTTGTGTAACTGACTAAATCACAACCTAAGTTCTTTGTCTATAAAATATACATCATAATACTTAATATCACATGGTGGTTGTACAGAAAAAAATGCTTTTTTAAAATTGCAAAGTGTCATAATAATAACACTTTAAGACATCTACATGGTATAGTGGATCTAGTGGTAGGCTTGGAGTCAGAAAAACTCATCTTCCTGAATTCAAATTTAGCCTTAGATATTTTTACTAGCCATGTGACTCTAGTCAAGTCACTCAACCCTGTTTGCCTCAGTTTATTTATTTGTAATATGAACTGGAGGAGAAAATAACAAATCTCTCTAGTATCTTGGCTTAAACCCCAAATGGGTCACAAAGAGTCAGACAGGATTGAAACAACTGAACAACATGACCAAAAAGTTATCAACCTGCTCTTTCAGGAAGAGGCTTTCTATCCATTGCACAGAAAGGAACTTAAATAATTAGCAAATAGTCCAAGGGAGATGATACCTAGAGGACTGGGCAGAGGGAGAGTTTATGGGGTATTCCCGGAAGACTAGCACTTCTGATGTTCTGAGTCCTTTTCAGAATTGACCATCCACCTTTGGAGTACACCTATCACCCAACTCTCACCTATAGCTCCAAAAAAGTGTACCAGGTGCAGCAGCTATACCCTTGTAAAATTGTCTCTATTACTCCTTGTTTAACTATGCTATTTCTTTAAACATCTTTGTTTTGAAATAATGATATCTGATAGGTAATTAACAAAAATAAGGGCCATTATTTTTAATAGATAAAAATACAAAAAGTACTTTGTAAATGGGGTAACTATTCAGGATCCCCATATTTGAAAGTTCTACAAATGTCAACATAGACATAAATTTTTCATAGTTTTCCCTACATTTAGTCTTAAAGTAATAGATAAAATGATGATATTGTATGGATTGGGTGCATGTACATACATCATGGTTTCCCCAATATAGATTAGGCTAGTTTTTCCTCGAAAAGTAACAAAGTTGTACCAGGACTTAGTTGATTCTGGTGTGTCAAGGATCAAGTTAAGCCTTCTTGGGTGAGTTTCCTGGTACTTTTATTGTCTTGATTTCTTGGTCACCTAGGATATAAAAAGGCTCACCAAGGGTTCAGGGCTCTCCAAACTTGGAGAATATCCCAAGACTATGAAATTCATTGCAACCTGCTCTGTTTCCATATAAAGCCTCCATATAAAGTTTCCATATAACTAAGGAAAATTTCTTTTGTTTACTGTCAAATATCCTACTAATCCCAACATCTAACCTAAACTAATAGGATATAATGTCTTTTTTCTTTCCTGAGGCAATTAGGGTTAAGTGACTTGCCCAGGGTCACACAGCTAGGATGTGTTAAGTGTCTGAGACCAGATTTGAACTCAGGTCCTCCTGACTTCAGGGCTGGTGCTCTATCCACTTCACCACCTAGCTGCCCCGATATAATGTCTTTATAAGGTTTGCCTTTAACAATGAAGGATCAATGAAGGATTATGTTTCTGGCAAAAGTAGATTTCTATTGATAAGGATTTTTGGCCTCATTTAAAGTCTCTTCTCAAGTCCTAGAGGGTTCCCATCCAAAGAAGTTCTCTATTTTTGCTGTTGTAATTCAGTTATTTTTCAATCATGTGGGACTCTTTGTCATCCTTTTTGAGATTTTCTTGGCAAAGATACTGGAGTGGATGGCCATTTCCTTCTCCAGATAATTTTACAGATGAGAAAATTGAGACAAACAAGACTAAGTGACTTTCCAAGGTCAATAGCGACTAAGTGTCTGAGACTGGATTTGAATTTAGTTCCTCTGAAAGTCAATGCTCTATCCACTATGCACCTAGCTGTTCTCATCCTGAACTTTTTTTTGAAACTGTTATCTCAATGTCTCCACCCCATGTCTCCATGCCCTGTAGCAGAGTATTACTGGTCTGAGCAACCACAGTTGGACACACTGTAACTTAACTGACACAACTGATATCATTTTAGTCTTCTTTGAGAACTAGGGATAACAACTAAACATCTCAATGTCTGCCATGTGAAAAGGTCCTCAAAAGACTCAATGTATGATAGACCTTTTAGGGTTCCATTTTACTTCCAAAGCCGAGATGATATACATCTCATCCCAATGAATTTCTATGACTCAGGTAAACAACTCTAGACCCTTCCATTAATTCTGCATATTGTCTGCACATTAAACTTTCCCCAAAACTCTTTTATTACTCATTAGTTCAAAAACTTTCAGGAGCTTCCCTTTGCTTACTGGTTCAAATTCAGATTATAAAGACCATCATTCATAGCTTTAAAGATAAAGGAATCTTAACCTGTTTTTTATTATATTTGCCATTATTATCTTCTGCAAACTCTGTTCCAGCCAATCCAAAGTACTTCCTGTCCTTGAAATAACCTTGGATTTTTCCTACTTGTACGCTTTTGCCTAAGTTTTTTTGTTTTTTTGTTTTTTTTTTTTACTTGAAATGTTCTTACCTACCCATCAGGCCTTAGTTCAAATCCTATTCCTTTCAGGAAAACCTTAAGAGGGTCACCCTAGCCAGAAATTCTCTCCTTCTAAACTTATGTAGTCTAGGGAAACCATAGATTTGTAACTTTCAATTATATTTGTTATTTGAATTGCTTGTCTGGAATTCATCAACTAAAGTGGATAGAGCACCAGCCCTGAAGTCAGGAGCACCTGAGCTCAAATTTGGCCTCAGACACTTAACACATCCTAGCTATGTGACCCTGGGCAAGTCACTTAACCCCAATTGCTTCAGCAAAAAACAAAAACAAAAACAACCCAAAAAACCCCAAAACAAAAAAAAAATCTTCTAAACTTTTAAAATTGTGTGATCCTATCAGTAAGAAAATTTATTGAATATGATCCCATGTGGGTATAATTATTGGTTTATTAATTATATGGGGCAGGTAGGTGGCACAGTGGATAGAGCACTGAACCTTGAGTCAATAAGACTTGAGTTCAAATCTGACCTCAGGTACTTTGTAGTTGTATGACCGTGGGCAAATCATTTAACCTTGTTTGCCTCAGTTTCCTAATCTAAAAAATGAACTGGAGAAGGAATTGACAAATCACTTCAGTATCTATACCAATAAAACCCCAAATGGGGTCATGAAGAAGCAGACATGACTGAAACTGAACAAATATTAATTTTAAACATTTATTAAGCAACTAATTTTGCATTTGTACATATATGTCTATGTGTATCTCTACATATATGTGTATATATATGTATATATATGCATATATATATGTGTGTGTGTAAAATGGGAGGAAGAGAGAAAGAGACAGAGATAGAGAGAATATAGCAGAGTACAATTTTCTCAAGAAGTGGGACCATGTTTAATAGAATCAGAACATCTTGGAGCAAAAGAATTAGATTTATAAGGGAAAGGAAGATAGAGATAACCCTGTCCAACTCTAATCTTTTTTTGTATTTTCCACTATGCCATATACAGACTAGATACAGCATTAATTGGCTGATTTCCAGAAAGGACAATGGGTAGTTTTTAAGTCCCTACTCTGATATTATTTGATTTGAACTCATGAATCCTCATAGGCTTGACTTAAGTAAGAATTTGAAATTTCAACAATCCTTAAAGAAATTTGGTTTGGGGGAAGCTAGGTGGCACAGTGGATAGAGCACCAGCTCTGAAGTCAGGAGGACTTGAGTTCAAATCTGGCTTCAGACACTTAGCACTTTCTAGCTGTGTGACCCTGGGCAAGTCACTTAACACCAATTGTCTCAGCAAAAAAAAAAAATTGTTTTGATAGATATTGTCCCACAGAATAACTAAGCTAGAGTCAGTAGCCTCTGATTATAGCCTCTTGCAAGTTCCTGCCAGTTCAATATTGCACATTTACATATAGTTATCAGGGACCTCTAAGGCTCTGTGTGACATTCACTTCATATACAATATTCACTTTAACTGAACTCCCTAAAATTGGAAGAAGCACCCATTTACTGAAGATCATTTCCTTAGCCTGATGAGAGCTAATGGCTCACATTAATCTGGAATGCCCAGAAAACTTGAAAAATACAAAGGAGAATCAATATGGTTAAGCAGAAATGACCCTGATGTAAAAACAAAAGGCATCAATATTTTTTTAAGGCAATGGAGAAAAAATAAGACTATGAGAGGCAACAGCTGCCAGATTTTCCTTTTTCTATAGATAAAACATTGGCTATGGCCCTTAAATGTAAAAATGAGTTATAGAAGGAAATGGCAAACCATTCCACTATTTTTGCCAAGAAAATTCCAAATAGGGTCATAAAGAGTCAGACCCGACAAAAAATGAACAACAACAAAACAATCCCTAGAATAATAGAATCTTTATTTTCGAAGTAATAAGCCACTCCTGAAGCTTAGAGATCATCTGATCCAAACTACTTATTTTCCTTATGAGAAAACTGAGGTCCAGAGATGAGAAATGATTTCTCCAGCTAATGAATAGAAGAGTCTGGAGTCCATGTCTCTATGTAGTGCTTTTTACATGGTTTGTCTCCCTTGCTACTTGGGTGTTAGGCATTTAAATTGGTGTCATCTCAGAGACCTAATGGAGTACTGGTAAAACTAATGACTGCAAAAATCTCAGGGAAGGAATGCAAGGAGAGGATTGAAGAAATTTTTCTTTCTTCTCTGCCCCCCTGCTCAATGTGAAAGAATCAGGCAGATTATTTTATATTGAAAAAATCTCAAGGGTATTCTTAGTCACATACCCTTTTAAGATTGAAGTGAGATCTTTGGAGTTTGATTTGTCATGATTTAATCACTAAACTTCTAGTTATCTGTGAAATGAGGGGGGTTGGATTGAATGACCTTATAAGCAACCTTCAAGCTCTAAATCTATGATCTTACTCCTAGTCTAGCCCGGAATATTCCTGGAAGAAGCACAATTAGTATCTTTTCAAGTGTAAACCAGCTTAATCTGAATTATTGAGGACTGAAGTTTGATAGAGAAGGAAAAGAATGGAGAACTTGATCAGCATTTTGGCAATAGGTGAGAATTATTTATGTAAAATAATAAACATCATTTTTTTTTCTTAGACAAGAGCTCTAGTATCTTCTATAAAAAATCAGAAATATTTATTCCCTGTCTCCAATTTTGGGGTCCATGTAACACTTTAGGTTACATCAAGATTATAAAAAATTGCCCTCATCTAATTTACTTAAGAACTAGAGTCTGAGAAGAAGCATACTATTTTTTGCCTTTTTCTATAAATTTGAAACAGACCCTTTGTTAGGCATTTTAAGAGACAATAGAATACATTATTTGATATTAGCAATGTAAATGCTGTTGAATCCTTATAGTTCATTTTTCCACTAGATGGCACAAAAGCATTTATAAATAGTATTTCATTACTTTGGTTTGTTCTTTAATCTGAGCTCCACACTTTAATAATTTTGTTTTAGTTTTAACGAACATGATTATAAGTACATTTATTCTTTTAAAACTAATTTAATTATATAATATTAAAACTACTTAGATTAATTTGTATGCACACATACATGTGTATGTCAGTACATTGAAAATAAGTTGTCCTTTCATTAAAACTCCATTAGAAAACTGATCTATTTTCTTAAGAAAGAGGGAGGAAAGAAAGAAGGAAGGAAAGGAGATAGAGAAGAAGGGAAGCATAAGGAAGGGAGGAAGGGAGAGAAAGAGGGGGAAAGGAAGGAGAAAAAAGGACAAAAGGAAGAAAAAATGAAACAAATGAATTAAGGGAGGGAGAAAGGGAGTAATGGACAGGAATGGAGAAGGGAAACAAAAAGAAGAAAGAAAAGAAGCAGGGGGGAAAGAGGGAAAGAATGATGGAGAGAAGGAAGAAAAAGAAATTAAGTAAGGGAAGGTGGAAGGAAGAGAGGGAAAATAGAAAGAGAAGTTGGAAGGATGAAGCAAGGAAAATTGGGAGGAAGAATTGGGGAGGTGGGCATAAGGGAAGAAGGGAAAAAAAAGGAAAAACAAAGAAAGAAGGAGGGAGGGAAGAGGGAGGAGAGGAAAGCAAATAAAGGTGAGTAGGAAGGAGAGGAGGAAAGAAGGAAGGAAAGAAAGAAGGACTAAATTCATTCATTCAACAAATATGTATATATATTTCATCACATTCTGTGAGGGCCATTTGAAAGCAATATAAGCACATAATCATTAGCATTTATATAATATGTTTAATATTTTCAAAGAACATTATAAATTTTATTTCATTTTATCCTCTGGTGTTATTATTATCCCATTTTTATAGATGAGGAAACTGAAGCAGAAAGAGAAATTAAGTGACTTTTTCAGGTTACACAGCTAGTAAATGTCTGAAGCAGGATTTGTGACTTCAGGTACAGAACTCCATTCACTGTGCCACCTTGCTGCCTTATTAGATAATATAGGTATAAGCATTTTCTGTAATTTCATCTACAAATAATCACACAGATTATAACACACTGCATGTGAATATTAAATGATATAAACAGAAATGTTTATCTATCTGGATATAAATTCACTCAAAATCTGTTAGGAACTTAAAAAAAAAACAAGAAAAAAAAACAGATGCTACATGAATTATATTGGTATAACTAGTATAACCTAAATGTAATATATAACGGAGAGCCCTGCCTTGACTCAGAGCACGGGCAAGTATACTTTGATTGTTTCTGATCTGCTTACAGCATGGTCTGCTTACTTTTAAATGACTGCTGATTTGAAACTGAATGGGCAGACAAAAGGGTCCAGCAGAGAAATCCAATCTCTCTTTGCTTGCAGCAAATGAGGCAAGAATTGCTATAAGCCTTTTGGTGGGGAGATAGTACAAGTGACCTCCTCTCTCCATCTGGTGTTCCATGTACAGCCATTATTCTGCACACAGTCCATCTTCCATCTCTGTGTCTTTGCTAGATGTGACTGTCCCCACTGCCTGAAATATACTACCTTCTTGAGAACTTCTGCTTTCCCTCATTACTGTTTAGAGCTTCTCTTGGCTCCTAGTTGTACTCCTTCCCCCAAACTACCTTGTATTCACTTTGCATATAATATAAACATAAATGTATATACATATATGCATAGATACTCATATGTGTACATATCTCCTTCTTTAGAATGTAAACTCCTTGAAGACATTCATTTTCATCTTTTTATCTCAATTGCTTAGCATGTAGGAAGCATTTAATAAATGCTTGTTAACTGATTGATTTAAGAAAGGTGGAGTAAGTAGAAAGTCACCTATTCATTTTGAATACTTCCATCATTCCACAGAAGCTAACCAAAGTCTCGGAAGGAGAGGGCAAAGGAGCCAAAACCCAGAAGTGACATGTTTCTGGACAGCTCAGATTCCCTTTTTCCTTATCATGGGAAATGGAATCTACTGTTTTCCTGTTTCTCTTTCCCATACTTTTTCAAGCACCATTTTCAAAAAGATGTCACAAAACTGATGAACTCTACAGCAGAATTCATTCACCATTTCAAGAATATAATATCTTTATGGCAACACTCTTGGGGGGGCAGATAGGGAGACAAAGATTACATAGAATAAAAGGATCTTGAACAACCTAGACAGAGGAACAGAAGTTGTTTTTTTTAATAAGGTAAAAATAAAAGACAAAAACAAAAAAAATCTTCCTATAACAATATTAATACTAGACCCTAAGAAGTTTAAATGGGCTGATAGAAGATTTACACATTTGTGCCCTTATTCTGAGGCAGCTAAGTGGTATAGTGGATAGTGTGCCAGGCTTGAAGTCAGGAAGACCCATCTTCCTGAATTCAAATATGGCCTCAGACACTTTCTACTTAAGTAATTTAACCCTGTTTGCTTCAGTTTCCTCATCTATAAAATGAACTGGAGAACAAAATGACAAATCTCTCTACTATTTTTTGCCAAGAAAACCTCAATGGGATCACAAAGAGTCTGACTTGACTGAACAACTACCCTCATTTTGTTTTTCTTTTTGTTTTTGGTATCTTCTGCCTTAGTATTAGCCATAGAGCAGTATTATGGTGTAGTTGGAAGTGAAAGTAGAAAATAAGGATTAAGGAAAATGGGAAGTAATGGAGAAGAGGTATAAACTAAGAACAGAAAGAACCAGAAGAGATGTCAAACACTAGCTGCAATACTCCCAAGTGGGGCAGGAACTAGATTAAAATGTAATTTGGAAATAATTAGCAAAATAAATAAAAATGCAATAGAATATAGATAATGTTAATATGTGGTTTTCCAAGTTAATATGTGCCCCCCAGGGATCCTTATGCACAATTTAATGACTTCTACAGAGTCTGGACTTGACACCATTGAATAAAAGTGAAAGGAGACATAAGAAAGAAATTACACTGATGGTAATGGCACTGGTATTAAATTGCCATCACTCTGTGCTCTATCACTAGGTGGGTTATACTTTTATTACCTCCTTCACTTCATTTACCTTTCCACCCTTCTAAGCCCTCTTTCCCAGTTAAGCTCCCTATTCCTATTTATGCTACCAATCATTTTCAAGTACCAGGAAGTATGTTCATTGAGGAAAATAATTTTTAAGGGAGAATCCTGGGAAGTACTAAAAGCATTGGGAGTCTGGAATGGGACTTTCACACAGAATAGCCTATGTGTAGGCTATTCTATTGCCACAATAGAAGGTGTGGAATAAAGGAAAGAACCAGTGTTTTTAAGTTTTAAAAATTCTACGTGGTAAGTCAAGGTGAGTAAACAAAATGTCTGAGAATAATTTGCTCTCAAAGTACAGTGAATTAGTTTCTAGGACAATGTAATTTCAGAGTAAATTAATTTCTGGTACACCAAGTGGAAGCCTATTCTTTTGCCCTGTGACTATCCGGACTTGGCTCTCATTTTCTTCTTTTAAATGCATAGTAGGCTTAAAATATTATTTCTATCTTTTATTTTTTACATTAGCTTTACTTCTAAATAAATTTCTAAATATCTCCACTCCCCAAAATCCTCTGCAACATTTTTTTAAAAAGAGAAAAATAATTAAATTGAGCAAAACTAATAGTGTTACTATGTTTTGTGGTGTGTGCAATGTTGAATGTTCACAATCTGTTTTTTAAAAAAAGTCACTTTTTCTCATCTTTTCTTTGAGTTCAGATTTAGTCTTTAAATTATGCAGTGCTCACTTGTTGTTTGTTCCATTTATATCGTTGCTGTCACTGTGCATACTGTTTTACTTATTTAATTTTGTTTCAGTTCATATAAATCTCTCAGTACTTCTTTGTATCCTTCATATTTGTTGTGTCTTACAACAAAATAATATTTCATTATATTCATTGTATTTATATTACATTTATATATATATATTATAGTCACAATTTGTTTATCCATTTCCAATGACTATTTTGTTCTCAGTCACTTGCTATGGCAAAATGTGCTACTTTAAATATGCTGGTATATATATGATGCCATATACTTATGTCTGTCTGGCAGTGGAATCTCCAGTTCAAAAGGTTTGTACATTTTAGTGATTTTCTTAGCTTAATACTAAGATACTTTACAGATAGAACAGAGGGGTCTTTCTAAAGGTCACTTTTTTTTTTATAACTGTGCTCTAAACATGAGATATTGCACCAATCCTGTTGTGTAACCTTCTGTGACATTGATCAGAAGAGAAAGGGAAAGAGTAGGGCCCAAATTAAATCCTTTCTGAACAGATTTCTCCTCTATACTCATGTTAAGGAAGTCTGGGTGCTTCTTCTTTCCCTGGATCTGGTTCTTTTAAAGGAGATCACTCTAGAGGTGTGTATAATGCTTCCAACCTTGTAAGTAAGAAAGCCTCTCTATGCTTCAGTTCTGGGAGTAGGCTTTCTCTATGTATATTGAATGTTTGCCCCTGATTGGGAGATTCTCTGCTTTAATTCATTTGGTTTTTGATTGCCCCTCTTAATATCTTACTCTCTTCTGTTTTGATTGCCACTTTGAATTATTTCATCGATTTTTGACATTTCTCTGCTTCTTTCTCTTTCATGGACATGGCAAGATTAAACTCTTTCTAGAAGTCTGACTATCCTTTGTTACAGCTTTCAGATTGAGTTGGCCATTTAAAGAGGGTACTTTGACTAGCCATATCTTCATTTCCCACCTATCTGTACTGATATGGACTTCTCCAATATGTCCCCACACCCAGACTTTCTCTTCTTCCCTTACTCTACCTTTTGTGTGTCATCTTCCCCATTACATCATAGGCTCCTTAAGAGCAGGAACTATTTTTTTTAAATTTTTGCCTTACCAGTCCTTAATTCATTGTGTAGCTCTCAATAAATGCTTATTTACTGACTGACTGATATTAATTCCTTATCTCCTGCCCCATGGTATTGATGGTATAATGGGCATATTCAATAGAGATTAGATGTGATTGGCAAAAGACAGGAAGGACTAAAAGATGACTTCAAATTTTTAAAACATAAGTTACTAAGGAGAATGTTCTTATCAACATAAATAAGGTGATCAGAAGAAAGAGCAGAAAACTGGGGACAAGTAAAAGGAGTTCAACTCTGGATACATTGAGTGAGAAGTACCAGAATGCTATTTAGGGGGAAATATCCAGGATGATGGTAGAAATTACATTTGGACCCTAAGATTAGGAGCTAAATATACATAGTCTTGGAAGTCTTCTACATAGAGGTGTTAAAGTTCTGACATCACCAATTGACAGATAATGGGGGGAGAATGTTAAGGATAGAACCTTGAGAACTGTTTAAATTTCAGAAATAGAAGAAGGAGGAAGAAGATAAAAAAAGAACCAAAGACTGAGAAAAAGGAGAAGAGTGAAGTATTTGTGAAAACAAGTGAAGAGAGTTTAAAAAAGAGTATCAAATAATGCAGAGAGTCAAGGATAATGAGTACTAAACAGCAGATTTGGAAAATAGAAAGATCAAGTGAAATGTGCATGTTTCTTTTTTCTTTTTTTTTTTTAGATTTAGAGGACTGAACATGGTTGTAGATTAAAAGAAGGCATCCAGTAGTAGAGTGACTAAAATATATAAGCAGGAGAAGGAATGATTGTTGGATTAAACATTATAGTGGGATCCATAACAGATCTCAAAGAGTTAGTCTTAAAGTAGTCTTGAAAGGTATTTTTTTTTCATTGTACAGAAGATGGTTGAAGATACAGGGAAAAGTGAGATGGAAAGGAAGGAATTGAGAGAATGCAACATTGTATGCTTTTGATTTCAGTAAGAAAGGGAAAGTCACTCAGTCTTTTGGATATTATTAAACATTTACTATACTATGTATACAGGCACCATAGTAAGTATTAATGTACATAGAAATGCAAAAACAGTCTCTCTTCTCAAGGCAGTTCCCATTCTCATGATGAAGATAACATGGAAATAACTAAGCATATACAAGGTATAGGAAATCGATGGAAGGTAGTCTCAGAGAAAAAAGCACTAGCAGAGTGCAACTAAAGTAAAGGGAGCTAGTTTAGAAGCTTGGGGAAAAAAATGGAAAAATTATAGAATAACCTTTGTAACAGTGACTACCCTGGTCCTTGTTGCCTGAAGGCCATTTATATTACATTTTACTCCTTCCCCAGGATTTTCTAATATCTTTAAGGGGGATTAGGAGTCCCTAGACTTTGCCATTATCTCAAGCATCCAGTAATGATTGTCTCCCAATTTTAGGGTTATTATATACCCTAGATTCATTTAAACAAAGTGAGATAGTCTTTGCAAAGAAATATTTACTTCAAAGGTATAATAATAACAAATATACAAATATCCCTCCAACACATACATAATCCCTTCACCACCTCAGTTTCTGAAGAGAGGAGTTAGATCATGCTTATAAGTGTAGCTCAGTACCTATGTAGTACAGTCTCACAAAATTCTAAGAGCAAAGCCCTTCTGGGCTTGAGTGGCGGTATTAGAACTGGGTTGGCAGCAATATCTGTCCTGGAATCCTGCCTCTAAGGTTATTATGGTTTGAATTCTGGGGCCTAGGAGTTTACTACTTCCACTCAGAAATGAAAGAACAAATATACCCAACTGGAAATGGGGAGGGGAGAGAAAAACTGAGACAGGGTCAGAGAGATGGAGAGACAGAGAGAAGGAGAGAGGTGAAAAGAGAAAGAGAGAGGGAGGGAGGATGGGAGGGAGAAAAAAGAAAGAGACAAAGAGATGGAGGAGAGGGGGAGAGAAAGAAAGAGAAGGAAAGAGAGGCAGAGACAGGGACAGGAACAAAGACACAGAGACAGAGACAGAGTCAGAAACAGACAGAGGAGAAAGGGAGATAGAGATGGAGACTGAAGAAAGAGGAAGGGAGGAAAGGTCAGAGAGACAGAGAGAGAAACAGAGAGGGAAAGAGAGAGAGAGAGAGAGACAGAGAGAGAGAGAGAGAGAGAGAGAGAGAGAGAGAGACAGAGAGAGACAGAGAGAGAGAGAGACAGAGAGAGACAGAGAGAAGAAAAAGGGGGAGAGACACATAGAGAGAGACAGAGAGACAGAGAGAAAGAGGGAGAGGGAGAGGGAGAGAGAGAAGGAGGGAGAGAAGAAGGGAGGAGGAGGGAGGGAGAGAGAGAGAGAGAAAGAGGAAAAGGAGAAAGAAACATAGACAAAAATAGAGAAATAGAGACCTGGAAGAGAGAGGATACAGAATATCTTTTCTCTGAAGTAACTCCCTGGCATCTCCCATGTAGGTACCCCTTCTTAAGTAAACTGGACATGTGTCAAATCCCTGTTATACCTGCAATGAGAAATGAGATAGGAATCATATATTTAGAATTTGAAAGAAATTTAAAGATCATCTGGTTGAATTCTCTCTTTTAACAGCTATAAGAGAGATTAAATGATTTGTCCAAGATCTTACAAATGGTAAGCGACAGGAGAGTCAGAAACCTCGGACTCTTTCCACTATACCACAATTTCAAAAATGCACTGAGAGATTTGCTGAGATTTGTAGTGGATGCAAACTCATTATTACGACTTGGCAGGGGGGCGGGGGTGGTGGTGGCAGGTAATGCTTGACAGCCTAAAACCTGGAACAGAGAAAGTGAATAGTAAAGGTTACCTAGCATTAAATACTGATAAGACAGAATAGTTAAAAGTTAAATGGATATGAGATTTTATAGCTAGATATCATATAAATAGATAATTGTGATTGTGAAGGAAGCAAGTACAAAATGTACAGGCCTAATGGAAGATGAACCTCTCAATTTCAAAATCTCATCTTTCAATGTTCATTCTTGTATATACAACCTTTGCAGAGTTAAGTTCCTAGTTTCCTCAGTTATGTAACAGACATGCCACCTGGGCCAAGTCAGGAAGATTCATCTTCATGAGTTTGAATCTGGCCTCAGACACTTATTACCCGGGGGACCCAGGGCAAGTCACTTAACACTATTTGCTTCAGTTTCTTCATCTACAAAATGAGCTGGAGAATAAAATTGCAAATCATTCCAGTATCTTTGCCAAGAAAATCCCAAGTGTGGTCATGGAGAGTTGGATATGACTGAAAAAGACTGAATAATGACAACAATCTTTCTTCCAGAGTGTTATAGGAAAAGCACTTTTTTAACTTTTAAAAGATAAAGAAATAGAAACTGCTATTTATTATGAGTCCTTATCAAGGGGTGAAATTTTGAGGTTTTTATGTACTAACACATGGTCAATTTTTGTATAAGTTCCATGAACCGATGAGAAAATAGTAAATTCCTGTCTCCATTTAATTTCCTCCAAAGATCTATCATACCTAACTTTTCTAACATTTTGTTTACCTCCTTAACTTCTTTCTTATTTATTTTGTGGTTTGATTTATCAAGTTCTGAGAGAGGGAGGTTGAGATCCCCCACTATTATAGTTTTGCTGTCTATTTCTTCTTGCATCTCTCTGAACTTTTCCTCTAGGAATTTCCATGCTATACCACTCGGTGCATATATATTTAGTATTGATATTGCTTCATCATCTATGGTACCCTTTAGTAAGATATAGTTTCCTTCCTTGTCTCTTTTAATTAGATCTACTTTTGCTTTTACTTGATCTGAGATCAGGATTGCTATCCCTGTTTTTTTTTTTTTTGTTGTTGTTCACTTGAAGTATAATAGATTCTGTTCCAGCCCTTTATCTCCACTCTGTATGTATTATTATGCTTTAAATGTGTTTCTTGTAAACAACATATTGTTGGATTCTGGCTTTTAATCCAGTCTGCTATCTGCTTCTGCTTTATGGGGGAGTTCATTCCATTCACATTCATAGTTAAAATAACTAATTCTGTATTTCCTGCCATCTTATTTACCCCAGGTTATGCTTTTCTCTTTTCCTATCCCCTTTCCCCCTCCTAGTATTTTGCTTTTGATAATCACCTCCCTCAAACAATCCTTCTCCTTTACAGCCCCACCCCCTTTTCACACCTTTCTCCTAATTCTTCTGTTTTCCCTTCTATTAGTCTTTCCCTTTCTTTCCCCCCTTTCCCTCCTATTTCCTTATAAGGTAGGACAAGTTTCTTTGTGATACCAAATATGTCTATTATTCTCTCAGAGCCAAATCTGATGAGATTAAGATTAACACAATTCTCATCCTCCTCCCTTCTTTACCTCAATTATAATAGGTTTTCTTTGCCTCTATGTGTGATGTAATTTCCCTTATTTTACTTCCCTTATTTTATCTCCTTTTTCCTCTTCTTCCAGTGTTATCCCTTTTCTAACTCTAATTTCTTTTTCATATTATCATAATATCATAATAATCATATCACAACAATCATAATATCATAATAAAACCAACCCTCATTCTTTAAGTATATCCATAACACAAATATAGTTCTCAACAGTTTTTTTAAATTTTTAAATTTTTTTTACCTTTTTATGTTTCTCTTGAGTTTTGTCTTTGGAGATCAAATTTTTTGTTCAGTTCTGGTCTTTTCATTAAAAATAGGTGAAATATACCTATATCATCGAATGCTCATCTTCTTTCCTGAAAGATAATGCTCATTTTAGCTGGATAGCTTATTCTTGGCTGTAATCACAGTTCCTTTGCTTTTCATCAAGGTGTGAAATTAAGCCTAGGTTCTCAAAGCTTATGCCAGTAAAACACAACCTCTGGAATGTTCTTTCAAGCTAGAAGTACTTCAGGTATGGAACTGGCAAGATTCTAGAGCTATTTCCAGACTAATATTGTCTATTGTTTTAGGACCAGGTTAGCTTGGAATCAAGGGAGATCTAAGGTTTACTTCTTCCACTAACATTACATAGCCATGGATGAAGGACTGCTTAGTTCTTGTCTGTGTCCTCAGTGTTTAGCACAGTGTCTGGTACATAGCTGGCTGTTTGGTAGTGATTATTGTTAATAAATGAGCAGCACTTTTATTAATTTTTATTTCTTAGATTAATATACCAGTTTTTCCCCCTATTCTGTGATTAGCTATATAAAGATGCTCAATGGTTTTTCTCTGTGTACAACCCAGTAATCAAAAGTGATTTAATTCATAGTTTCTTTCTAAACCTATAGTGTGACTCCAAAGTGAATCATTATGGTAGTTTCACACACTTCTTATTTAGTAACTTTTACTAGTATCTATTTTTATTGATGCTATTTATTTTTTTATGGTGTGAATAGTCTTTTTTTTTTTTTTTTAAGAAATCTACAGGTTTCAGGGTGGGGAGAATGATATGCTAAGCTTCTCCAGCTCAGAAAGTATTACAATTTCTCTATTGGTTTGAGGATTGTATGCACACTGAATAAGTCTTTCTTCTTTTTATAAGAATGAATTCCCACTTAGTAGGCCTTAGGGTTTTTACAGGATTAGTCTTTGTCCATTATCGATTAGTAATATTGATGCTGATTTGGGCCCTTTTTACCTTATGAAATATTCACACATACTTATCTCTCCCCAAAGGCATCCCATATAGCACCACTGCACATGAAGGCCCTGCATCTTTTTTTTTTTTTTCTAAATCAAAAAAGGGCTTTTAATTGTAATTTAAAATGAATACCTTAAAACTCTTCTTTGGTAGGAGAAGTTACATGATCACAGGACACTATGCATAGAGCTCTTTAAAAGTCATTCAGTTGCTGTTTTAATTTATTTTATGTTTTAGCAAGGGGCTCTAATTTCAACTTGTGATATCTCAGTTCAGTCCTGACATTCTAATCTATGAAATTTTCATTGTGGATTATTGTAATTGCCTAGTTTCTACCTGCTTGTAAAATTCTATGTTCTGCTTTGTATGGAGTATAGCACTGGAAATGCTCATTCATCTCACACAAAATTAAAACATGTCATCCTAGCCTTTGGATACATTTTCTGCCCTCTAAAAGCTCAAGTGATTTGCTGCATTATGCAATTACTATTTTAGAAATCTTGGTATTTCAATAGCAAAACATCCTTAAATTGATTGTATCTTTTAAAAAAAAATCTAATTGGACTTAAAATCTGGGCTAAGTAATATATAATTCTTTAATGGGTCTTGATTCTGTCAACAGCTAATTTATATGATTCTAGATATTGTGAATTCAAGACACCTATGAGGTTGTTTAATTCATATTATTAACATTAAAATCATAATTTTAATAATTATTGGATGTTAGTTGATAGCTATATTATAAATGTTGAATTATCTTATATTGTAATTGCTTTATAAATATTAGTTAATTAAAGCCTAGTAAGCCCTGATAGCAGGAGAGGAAAAACAATGGTTCACTGATGTGTGGAATAAATGAGGCACCTCAGAATCATTATTTTGTGTTTCTCAGAAGAAAGTAAGTAAAATGACATTCAAAATCATGAGAAAATTGTAGATAGGGATAATATAATTGCCTGACTTGGAATTTGGCCAAAAGACTACTGTTAACATAGTGTTGTCATCAAAAAGAGCCATGGTTGGCTCTTTAATAACCAAACAGTGTTGAGGTCTTTTGGTTTTTCATTTCATCAGAAAGAGACTTCTACATCAACAAATAGCTCCTGATGCTATGTATTAATATTAATTAAATATAGATTCATGGCTTTTCATTGCATCATGATCAGTGTATAAATAAGAGAAAAATATACTGACAAACTTTTCTTTAGTTTTTAGATTCTCCCCCCTTTTATCTTTCACTTAGACATTTTTAAATGAGTTAACAAAACTATCTTTTATATATATCATATATATTATATATACTTCCTTTTCACTTTAGGAAAATAAGATGCTAAAGAGTAGAAAGTATCAGGACATCATGTCATTTAAAATATTAGCATATTTTAAACCTTAAATCATAACAGGAGTATAAATGAAAGTATACTTTTTACTACCAGCTCTAACATAGTTATGGGTTATTGATAGTATTAGGATATTCCATTTTCCTTATTGTGATACATAAGAGAAGTTATGTGTCCCATTCTGTCAAAAGAAACCTCAAAATACAGTCATATGCCAAAACCTGCCCAATCATACTATTTCCTTTTAGACAAAAATGGTGGAACAAATCTCATGGAAAAAAAAAAGCATAGAAAAATAACATTCATTATAACTAAAACTAAATATAGGTTTCTGCATATATTTAAATCTTCTTGGATTTGCAAAAACAAAACCAAACCATATATTAAAAAGGTTAGTATAAGCTAATATTATTCTACAATATATCCATAATAATGGATTAGTATTATTCAATATACAGAGAATATTTATATACTACATGTTAGTTGATAGCCATGTTACAAATTTATAATTTTCATATGTAGTGAATACATTAATATTCATTATAGTATTAAGATGGATAATACTAATCTACCATAATAGTTCAGTGAATATTATAATATCTGTTGATATAATTTATTCAATAAGTATTTATTAAATACTTACCATGTGCCAAGCATAGTATTATCCACATTAACATCTATGATGTTACTCTTAGTGGATGTCATACTATGGTCAATATGTTCAACTTTTGAAACCTTCAAAGGAAATTTTATAAGAATTTGGCTATTTTGAACTATCATAGATTCTCAGAGTTAGAAGTTATCAAGAGCTATCTATTTTGCCCCACATCTCAACAGAAATCTCTTCTAGAGAATCCTTGACAAGCAGTCCATTGAGCTTCCTCTTAACTTCCAGTGATGAGGAATTTTTTACTTCTTGAGAGATCCTATTCTCCTCTTGGATGATGTTAGTTGTTAGGAAGGGATTTTTTTTTCTCTTTTACTGAGTTGAAATCTATTTTTCTTTGTAGCTTCTTCTTCCCCTTGCTCCAGATTCTGTCCTCTGGGATGAGTAAAACAAGTCTAATTTTTCTTCCATATGACAAGCCTTCAAATACTTTTGGAGACAGCTAGCATGTCCCCAGTAAATTGTTTCCTTCTGAATGCTCATCAGGGAGATTAAGTAAGTTGAAAGTACTATAATAAATAAAATAATAAGGATTTGGCAAATTTGGTCAGTTACTTTAGTCATCTTTGTAATTGAATCACATCATTGCACAGGTAATATAACTAATGATAGTGTAAATTGATCATGAAGACAGCAAAAAACAAACAAACAAACAAAAAACAAAAGAAAACCCCCAAAACTTGACTGGACCATTCTGTCACAGATTTGGTTATTGTTTGTAGACTGGGCCTTAGTCTTGACATGAAATCAACAAAATTGCTTCATTCCATCTGATTGCCAAAATTTAAAAGCTAAAAATCCCTCACTTCTACTGTGTTTAAAAATGGCTTTTGTTAATGGCACTTAGCATTTCCACTCTTGTTTCCCTAAATGGACTGTTTTTATCTCTAATTCTAATGAGTCAAATAACACAGATCTATTCCTGGGGCTATTTGGGAAGTAGGAATGTGTGTGGGAAGGATTTAAAACCTTCATCATTTCTCTCTGCTTAATTCCACCTAAGAGTTTTACTGAAGTCTCTTTTAGGAGAGGAGAGGATTAGGGGATTTGCTCACTAATCCATGGTTTTCCAGTTTTCCTGCTGCTATCAAGCTTCTATACCTTCATATTCATCATTGATACCCAACTGGTATTAATTGGTAGTAGAAGAGGTAGGTCAGTTAGTCAATGAGTTGTAATTGAGTGTGTCCATTCTGTGTATAGCATTGAACTGAATGTTGTATTAAAAAGGGAGAAGCCACAGTTTCAGTTTATCTAGTAAGGTACACTGTTTCTTTAAGATGTTGCTATATTCATAATCATCAGTTTGATAGTAAGACATAAGAATAATTTTACTTGAAGCAAAAGAGTTTTATCAACTATTAAAGGTTGTGTAATGTTGCTATTGTGAAGGAAGTAAGATATTGATATAGATGAAACATTTTGATTTCTAAAAGTGTTTGGAAAAGACCTTATGTTTAATTAAAAAAAGGTTAAATTATGTATATGAAGAGTTTACAGCTTTCATATGAGATTTTTAGCAGTTCTATATAGAAAAGGAACTGTAGAATAAATGTGAAGATTCAAATCTCCTTGAAAGATATAGAATGATGCATTGCTTGTATATGAAGTTTAATGACTTTAAAAGGGCAGAGAAACTTTTATTTCTTAAAGTGGAAATGGAAAAATATAAGTACAAAGAAATGCTGTTCAAGGACACTGAATGGGTTGGAGTACTGTGCTGAAGACTTTATGACTTCAAGGGATAATGATATCTCAACTCATTTGCATATAACATGACTAAAGAGGCTAAGAATAAGACATGAAAAATCATATCAATATTTGGTGTCCAAGGCACCATTTTAATTAAGCTCATTTTAGGTAACATTTTAATTGATTCCTAAGAGTCAGGAATCTTTCATTTAAATTATTGAATGGATATTCAATATTCAGATGGATAATTTTGACTATATTAAGTTAAAAAGTTTCTGTACAAACAAAACAAATGCAGACAAGATTAGGAGGGAAGCATCAAATTGGGAAATCATCTTTACATTTAATGGTTCTCATAAAGGCCTCATTTCTAAAATATATAGAGAATTGTCTCATATATATAAGAATTCAAGCCACTCTTCAACAGATAAGTGGTCAAGGGATATGAACAGTCAATTTTCAGATGATGAAATTAAAACCATCTCTAGTCATATGAAAAGTTGCTCCAAATCACTATTGATCAGAGAAATGCAAATTAAGACAACCCTGAGGTACCACTACACACCTGTCAGATTGGCTAAAATGACAGGAAAAGATAACGATGAATGTTGGAGGGGATGTGGGAGGGCTGGGACACTAATACATTGTTGGTGGAACTGTGAACGGATCCAACCATTCTGGAGAGCAATTTGGAGCTATGCTCAAAAAGTTATCAAACTGTGCATACCCTTTGACCCAGCAGTGTTTCTACTGGGCCTATATCCCAAAGAGATCTTAGAGGAGGGAAAGGGATCCACATGTGCAAGAATGTTTGTGGCAGCCCTTTTTGTAGTGTCTAGAAACTGGAAACTGAAGGGATGCCCATCAATTGGAGAGTGGCTGAATAAATTATGGTATATGAATGTTATGGAATATTATTGCTCTGTAAGAAACGACCAGCAGGACGATTTCAGAGAGGCCTGGAGGGACTTGCCTGAACTGATGCTGAGTGAAACGAGCAGAACCAGGAGATCATCATGCACAGCAACAACAGTATTACATGATGATCAATTCTGATGGACATGGCTCTCTGCAATAAAGAATTGTCTCAAACCAGTTCCCGTTGTTCACTGAAGAAAACCATATACACCCAGAGAGAGGGAAATGAAATATGGACCACAACGTAACATCTTCATGATCTCTATTGACATTTGCTTGCATTGTGTTGCCTTTCTCTGATTCTTTTTTTTTTTCTTGTAGATAGGATTTTTCTTGCATAACTTCTCAAGCATTTCAACATTATTAACATGTAAGTGGACTTCCTGCCATCTAGGGGAGGGGAGGGGACTGGGGGTAAAATTTGTATTGGAAAGCTTTGTAAAGATCAAGGTTGGGGAACTACCCATACATATGTTATACAAATAAAAAGCTTAAAATTAAAAAAAAATTATTGAAGGAAGAGGAAACATAGGAAGCTGAAGAATTGAAGACATAGAACAGAACTGTATAAACCATTATCAGTTAGAAGCAGTTACTTAATAGTTGTCCTTCATTTTGAAGCGGACTAATGATATCACAGGATTATTTATGTCTTTATGCATGAATTTATGCTGCACAAAGTCATCAGCCTCACTCTCTCTTCCAGAGTTATCAGAGTCCAGTGGCAAGACAAAAGTCAGGATGACTGGGGATGATCTGAGATAACAGGGGATGACCTTGTCTCCAATATCTGACCAAGTTCTAAAGACTCCACCGGACCTTCTGAGGGGCTTCATGGGTATTGGAACAAATTTTCCATCCACCTAATCTACTGGTAAAAGTCTTCAAATGCGTGTGGTAGGCATCCCCCTAATCCATTGACTGGTTTGAGGTTTGTCAATTACCCTATACCTGGTTTATTCTATCTGTCAAGAAAATGTGGCTACTGAGCATGTTATAGCTTCTTGGAACCACATGTGAGAATTGGGGGACCAAAGATAGATAAGCAAGTTCTCACACCAGAAGTATTAGTCCTCTCCAAACAACTCCTACACCTCTAGCTAACAGTAGGCTAGACTTCAGCTAAATGATTCCTGATTGATGGAACAAAGAATTGATCTTGTTGGTCAATAGTTTCAGTGATAGTTACTGTCCATTATCACCATCAAGAATTGGAGAGAGATGAAGTTTCCCGTATCTGTTCCCTGTTCTTTCTTTAATTTGAGAAGGAAAAATAGAGGAAAGACAGGTTCTAAAGCTGGTTAGTATCTTGGCAAACTGGCTAGATTTGTTTGCCTAGCAAAAATTAGCTTGAACTGTGTTGCTGTGAGCCTTGTTTTGGTTGACATTGTATTTGGATGAATGCAAACATAGACTGCTTTGTATACTCTAGAGATAGCCATCTGATGAACTTTGCAGTTCTCTGGTTTAAAAGGAAATGTAACTCATGTTAAGAGTTAATGTTTTTTAAATGAGCCTTTGAAGGTGATTGTGAATTGAGTTTACAGATATTATGTTTGAGTTGAGAGAGGAATGAATTTGCTCAGTGGAAGAATGGTGCAGATTAACAGATTACAAAGCAGTAATCAGAGAAAGAGTGTTATGGGACTGGGAATGTTTCTGAATGAATGACACCAAAGTCTAAAGTCCAGAATTAAGAATTATTAAGCACTCCAGTCCTTTCCCTCCTCCTTCCAAGATACTAAATGCTTTACTGGGAGAGTGTGATTAAAATTTATATATATATATATATATTACTTATGCATTTGTTTTAATAGACAAGTAGCTATAAAATTATCATTTCTTATCTCTTTTTAAGTAAATGGTTATTTTTAAAATCTAAAAGTGTTACAGTCTGAATGACTGGTTGTATAAAAGATGAGAACATAAGTGAGGCATCAAGTGACTGGGAAAAGTGTATTTCTGTTCAACACATTGCCATTAGGACCCTGACGAAATTTGAGTATAACCTTATGGTTATACTGGGAACCCAGACTTTCCAGAGTGAATAGCTTGGGATAATTTTTTTTTTTTTTTTTTTTTTTTTTTTTTGCTGAGGCATTTGGGGTTAAGTGACTTGTCCAGAGTCACACACCTAGGGAATGTTAAGTGTCTGAGACTGCATTTGAACTCAGGTCCTCCTGAATTCAGGGCTGGTGCTCTATCCACTGCACCACCTAGCTGTCCCATTGCTTGGAATAATTAAACAAATCCTGAGAATATGTGTCAAAATGTCAGTGAAAGGGGTGAGGTTCCTAGAGCTGGTTGTACCAACCATCATAATAATTGATTGAAGCAGAGAAGGCAAACAATAACTCCTTTAGATTCTTACTCCCTTTTCTCTATTCATTTTACTCTCTTCGAAGACTTTAGTTGCTGCTACATAAATTTATACTTCCCACAGTTTTTCATTTGGGACAAGGGATTCAGATGACTATAGAAACTTATAGTGGGATTTCCCCTATTGGGATGCTCTATGAATCTATATTGCTAATTTACATTACAAGAAGTCTTTGATTTGAAAGCACCTGATTTAAAGAACTGTTTGAAATGGGTTAATACAGACATTCTAACATTAAAACAGTCTTTGCCAAAAAAAATTACCTCAAGTCAGTTATTTTGGACAGCAGAAATGCATTTTCTGGATCATTTTAACAAATAGTGGTTATGTTAACAACTACATCCCCAAAGCCTATTTAACTCATAATGCAGCTTATCCCTTGAGTCTAGGCCTTGTAAAGCCAAAATCCTGAACCCCTTTCAACTATTAATTGCCCCTGAAGAAACTTCTGTTTTCTGCATTATCATATTGCTAATAATCACTAATAAAGCAAATTTCTAGCTGCAGTTAAAATGAATGGAGTCTTTCTTGGTTTGATTTATGTACATACATCACTCATTACTTACTAGATGTTCATTCATCTAAATTTGCCCTGGAGTAATAGAAGTTGTTCACCAAAAATATTATCAATCTATGTATTTAGAAATTATGTAAAATATCAGCTTATGATACACATAAATTGTTGCCTAATTAAGAAAAAGCATGCATGATTTAAAAAATACTGTTGGCTCATTTCTAATTTTTTCATAATACTCTTAATATTGAAGTCTTTGAAATTGTTTTTGAGATTGATCTTTTCAAATACCCTCCTTAAAAAATGGTTATAATAAGTTTTGGAAAAGTATTTTTACTATGTGTAATTTTCCTTATAAGTAGGATGAAAATGCATTCAATCTATATAAACTACTGGGATTTGGTGGTGGTGGGGTAATTTTTAATCTACTGAGAGAAAGAGATAATCATATGGTTTGGGATTGGAGTCGGACTAAAAAGAGATTAAAATAAAAAGAAAGGAAGAATACATTGAGGGGGGGAATGTGATGGAGTTTTCCTTTAATACATGGGCCATTCAATAGTGCACCCAGCTTTTCAAACCCAGTTTTCCAATATATGAGAGGCCAAAGCTAAAAGGGCAAATAGCAAGAGTCATGCTATTGCCTTGCCTCAGATTAGCAAAAAACCTAAAATCTCCAAAGTCTATGCAGATCCAAGCCACTCTTACCCCTTCTAGAAGAGATTATACTTATTTCCCACTATTCAAAGTTTTCTAGGTCAAGCTGAGCAATACTTACATCTGTAGTAGCTCTTTTTGTCTTGTAGCAAAGTCTAGCAAGAATACGAAAGTCAAGAGTTTGAGTGGGAAGTCACCTCTTCAATCAAATAAAGACTTATAAACCAGCCTTTAAGCATCTAATTAAATTAAGTGCTTTTATTCATATTTTGAATTTTTATTATCTTTATTTTCCTCAATTACATGTAAAAACAACTTTTTAGGGATTTTTTTTTACATTTTTTCTTATGAATCATGTTGGGAGAAAAAAATAAGAACAAATGGAAAAAACCATGAGAAAAAAAAACAGAAGAAAAAGGGGAAAAAAAGTGAGCATAGCTTGTGTTGATCTACATTCAGTCTCCATAGTTCTCTCTCTGGATGCATATAGCATTTTCCATTCAGAGTTTATTGGGATAGCCTTGGATCACTGAATCCAGTCTGTCATAGTTGATTATTTCAGTCTTCTTGTTGCTGTTTAATAATGTTTTCCTGGTTCTGCTTGTTTCATTCATCATCATGTAAATCTTTCTAGGTCTTTCTAAAATCATCCTGTTCATCATTTTTTAATAGAACAATAATATTCCATTACTTTCTAATACCATAACTTATCTAGCCATTCCCTAATTGATGGGCATCTTCTCATTTTCCAATTCTTTGCCACCACAAAAAGAGCTGCTGCAAACATTTTTGCATATGTAAGTTCTTTTCCCTCTTTTATGATTTTTTGGGATATAGACCCAATAATGGCACTGCTGCATCAAAGAGTATGCACAGTTTGATAGCCCTTTGGGCATAGTTTCAAATTGTTCTCCAGAACAATCAGATCATTTCACAACTCCACCAACAATGCATTAGAGTCCCAGTTTTCCCACATCCCCTCCATCATTTATCATTATCTTTTCTTGTTATCTTAGCCAATCTGAGAGGTGTGAAATACTACCTCAGAGTTGTGCTCATCTGAATTTCTCTAATCAATAGTGATTTAGAGCATTTTTTCAAATAGCTATAGATTACCTTAATTTCTTCATCTGAAAATTGTTCATGTCCTTTGACCATTTATCAACTGGGGAATGACTTGTACTCTTATTAATTTGACTCAGTTCTTTATATATTTTGGAAATGAGGCCTTTGTTAGAAACTCTAGGTGTAAAAAAAATTTTCCCCAGCTTTCTGCTTCCCTTCTAAAGTGCTTTTATTTAATGATAAATTCATTAATAATAATAATTCCCTTCTACCTCTTGAATTTATATTTGGAAAAGATATCCTTTCTTTTAACTTCCCTATTTTGATGCTTAATCCTAGTCTGGAGGTGAGCTAGTGTTTTCAAAACCTATGACAATAGAACACCAAGTTTGGCTACTTCTTCTACAATGGAAAGGCTTTCATCATGGTCCTGGCAATAGACAATCTGTTTTCTGAGGATCAACTTGTTAAGCATGGAGAGACTGTCACCACAATTGGCTAAGCAGTTGGAGATTAATTATTTGATCCTGACAACCCATGTTATAAATTAGTTGCCTTTTTGGAGTGAACATCTACATTAATGAGATTAAGACACTTAAGTATCTGTTTCTCCTTAATACTTAATACAAATCTAAACATAGGCTATTAGAATGGTTATTTGTATGCTTTTAGTCTCGAATTAATATTAAACTACCAACAAATATTTGATGAAAGCCTATTATTTAGTAATTCACCATGCATTTATTTAGTACTTGCTGTGTATACAATACTATATTAAGTGCTGTGACAGGATGCTCTGATGCCAGCATGCTAATAGTTCAGGTATAATATTAGCACTAAATGAGATAATAATAAGTTATTGAACCATTACCAAAAGAGGTTTGCTGTGCCCTAGAAAAGCACTACGGAGAACTTAGAGCTTGATCAGACATTGGATTCCAAAGTCATCTATTGCATCTTGACTTTTTTTTCTTGCCAGTGGTCTTTGATGATCCTAGAAGAGAAAATGAGGCTGACAACTTTGTGCAAATCTATCTTACTCAAAACCAATTCATGTGCAAGTCAAGGCATCAACACTTGATGTCATTGGTCCTCTTTGAAAATGAAGGACAAACTCTAGCTTTTGGGATAAAAACTCACTATAGACAAAACTTCTGGGAAATTGTAAATTAGTATGGCAGAAAGTAGGCTTTGACCCACACCTAACACTCTATACCAAAATAAGATCAAAATGGGTTCATGATTTAAACATAAAAAGTGATATTATGAGCAAATTAAAAGAACAAAGGATAGTTTACTTCTCAGATTCTGTGGAGAAGGAAGGAATTTGTGGCCAAAGAAGAACTTGAATACATTATTGAATGCAAAATAGATAATTTTGATTATACTAAGTTAAAAAGTTTTTGTACAAACAAAACCAATACAGACAAAATGAGAAGAAGAACAATAAACTGGGGGAAAATTTTTACATTCAAGGGTTCTGATAAAGACCTCATTTCTAAAACATAGAGAATTGATTCAAATTTATAAGAATTCAGGCCATTTTCCAATTGATAAATGGTCAAAGCATATGAACAGGTAATTTTCAGATGAAAAAATTAAAACCATTTCTAGTCATATGAAAAGGTGCTCTGAATCATTATTGATCAGAAAAATGCAAATTAAGACAACTCTGAAGTACCACTAGTGATATACTTCTCAGATTGGCTAAAATGACAGGAAAAGATAATGACTAATGTTGGAGGGAAAGTGGGAAAATGGACACTGATTCAACTATTCTGGAGAACAATTTGGAACTATGCCCAAAGGATATCAAACTGTGCATACCTTTTGACCAGCAGTGTTTTTACTGGCTTGTGTCCTAAAGAGATCTCAAAGGAGGAAACAAACCCACATGTGCAAAAATGTTTGTGGCAGCCTTTTTGTAGTGGTAAGAAACTGGAAACTGAATGGATGCCCATCAGTTGGAGAATGGCTGAATAAGTTATGGTATATGAATGTTATGGAATATTATTAGTCTGTAAGAAACGACCAGCAGGATGATTTCAGAGAGGTTTGGAGAGACTTGTATGAGCTGATGCTAAGTGAAATGAGCAGAAGCTGGAGATCATTATACATGGCAACAAGATTATATGATGATCAATTCAGATATACATGGCTCTTGTCAACTATGAGATGATTCAGACCAGTTCAAATGGTCTTGTGATGAAGAAAGCCATCTGCACCCAGAGAGAGGACAGTGGGAACTGAATGTGGACCACAACATAGTATTTTCACTCTTTTTGTTGTTGTTTACTTGCATTTTGTTTTTTTCTCATTTTTTTTTTCTTTTTGATCTGATTTTTCTTGCATAGCATGATATTTGTGGAAATATGAATAGAGGATCCAATAACATATATTGGATCACTTGCTGACTGGGGGAAGGGATGAGGGAAAGGGAAAGAAAAAAATTAGAACACAGCATTTTGTAGGGATGAATGTTGAAAATTATCCATGCATATATTTTGAAAATAAAAAGCTACAATTAATAAAAAAAGAAAAAAAAACAAACAAAAAAAGAAAATGAAGGACAATATGAAATGTGTTGTAACACAGAAAGGATACTTGTTGCATATAAAGAAGCTTTTAACTTCTTTAGATAAAGTTCCCTTGTCTCCATATGGAAACATGTCTGTTTATCAGGACTAGATATGATGAAGGGCATGGTTTAGTAGTAGTCTTCAAAAGTCCACTAACATAGAAGGCCCCCAGCTGCCCATGATTTTTATTCCTTTAGGTGACAAGGAAACTGCCTTAGGGAAGTCTGGGTCAATCAGATTCCAGGAATAGCTTTGACTCCTTTTAGGGAAAGTTGTTGAAGAAGGAAAGAGGGAGAGAATGGGTCTACCTCTGTTGTAGGAAAGAAGCTGAGTCAGGAAAACATTAGTAAATATTATCATCACATGTGCTAAGAGATACAGTATATACTAACATTTTGGGAAATGCAAAAGAAAACATAGTCCATGTTTTCAAAGATCTTATAATTTAGTTGAGGAGATAAGATAAAAATGCATGAACAATTAAGTTGTAGAAATGCACAATACTTACTGTAAGTATCAGCATATGGTACTTACTGTAAGTGCAATAGTTCAGAGAAAGGAAAACAGCTGTCACTGGGGAGGTGGTGCTTGAGCTCAAAAGGATAAATAGAATTTGACTAGCTAGGAATGAATGGGGATTAAATGGGAAAGATCATTGTATTATAGATCTGGAAGAGATCTATACTCAGGGTACATCTGTTCCAATTTACAGATGAGGAGATTGATGCTAAATGTTGCATAGGTAGTAAGTGGGAGAGGCAGTATTTAAACCTAGGACTTCTGAATCTAAATTCTATACTCTTTCCACAATTTTCACAAAAAACCTGAACAAAGACTGGAAGATAGAAATTAGTGTGGCATGTGGATAGAGTAGCTAATTTACATCTTCATGAGAATGATCTTTGCATATAGTGAGGGTAGCCTTGATGAAAATATGAGTATGATACTGCCAGACTTTCACAATTTTCTATCCAGATCATATCTTTATATAGTGGATCATATCTTCCAGTTGATTGAAATGTATAAAGTATTCAAGAATTTGCTTTGTTTTTATTTGTTGATTTTTTTAAAAAATGGAAAGAACTGGAAATAAAGAGGTGCCCATCAATTGGAGGAATAGCTAAACAAATTATTGCATGTGAATATAATAGAATATTATCTCATTATAAGAAATGATAGAAAAGGGGCAGCTAGGTGTTGCAGTGGATAGAGCAGCAGCCCAGAAGTCAGGAGGACCTGAGTTCAAATTTGATCTCAGACACTTAACACTTACTAGCTGTATGACCCTGGGCAAGTCACTTAACCCCAATTGCCTCAAAAAAAATAGAAAGGATGAATTTAAAGAATCCTGGGAAGACTTGTATGAATTGATGTCCAGTGAAGTGAATGAAAAAGAGAGAAAAGAAATATAGAATAACTACAACAATGTAAAGAAAAATAACTTTGAGAGATATAAGTATCTGGTCAATGAAAATGACCAATAAGAAAATTGATGGTGAAACATACTTTTCATCTTATGGCAGAAAGAAGAACCACAATTGCAGAATGAGATATACATTTTAAGGCATGACTAACGTGAATTTATTTTACTTTATTTGTCACAAGAAAGTACTTTTATTTTGGAGGAAAGAAGAAAATTATTGAGAGAAGTGGATGGGTAGTCTAGTGATGTTAAAAAAAAAGAAGTGAAAAAAAGGAAAAAACATTAATGAAGTATTAAAAACATCACAAAGAGAGTTGCAGAGAATTTAGAAGGGGATACACATGATTAGGGCAACTTTGCTCCTATCATGTTAAATTTACTATACAGTTTTAAGCAACTATAAATAGTAGAGACTCATAGTTCCATATAAAATTGTCTTTTCTGTTCTTGGTACATTGAATCCATGTTTGTTGATATATGTTAAATTTATGATTTTAAATGATGGTAAAAAGCCATCTGATTTAGCAGATGGCTTTTTTGCAAAGATAATCTCACATAGATATTAATATTGTACAAGATCCTTTATTATATTAAATCAAAAAGATAACTCTTCCAACAATTCTCTGTTTATTAATGCTAGTGAAGTATAAAACAGGACAATGTATTCTCATCAAAATTATTTTACCACTGTCATTGAAAAGGTTCTGAAGAAGGTTCAATATAGAAGAAAGATTAAATGTTAGAGAATGAAATCTTAATGATGCTCCTGATGATAGATACCATTGTGTTGATTGTATCATCCCAGAACATTATAGAATTGCCTCAATGAGATGCATGGTGATTCAAAAGATAAACCTAGCAATCCATACATGAAAAACTACATGGATGAAAGATATCTGTTATTCAGATTATAGCATTCATTTGGGAATCTGATAAACTGAATTAATTTGTCAATACTAGGCTTAGAGACAGACACAAAACCAAAAATGAACCATGCCCAAAATGAACAGGAGGAAGAAAGTAAATGGCATTTAAGAAACTGTGAAGTCTTTTATCATCCTAAGGTGCTTTCCAATACAAAAGCCCATTGTTATAAACACTATTTTTCTAGTGATTTTTTTATTATAAATCTTGAAATTATATAAAATCTTGAAATCAGTTGAAATTGAAATTGACAATTCCCAAAGAATGAAAATCATTATTAGCTCAGAGGTTAATGGAGAAAAATTGGGTGGACACAAGTTGCACGTAACCATGATGGTCCAAATGGAAAAAAGAATCATAAGAAAATAAAAAAAATCAAAAACTGTGATTTCATCAGGGTAGAGATCCACTGGCTTGAAAATTTTATACACGAATGCAGATCAGCAACTCACCTTTAACTTTAGTTGCTTGAGGCATTAAGTTTTTTTTTTTTAATACATTTTGTTGATTTGGAAACTTTTTTATACAACTACATTTTTAAGGGTATAGTTGGGTTTGAGCAGATTCATAAGGCTTCATGAAAGAACAATTTAAGTTAACATAAGGGGAATAACATATTTAAAACAGAAGATTTGTCTGGTAATGCTCTCCAGAGAGAATAGGGAGAAATTACTGAGAGATTAGCTATTAGGCTATTGAAGTTACCCAAGCTTGAAGCAATAAATACTTGGTCTAGGGTGTTAAAGTCTGTCTCCAGTCCTCTTGATTTATATCTTGCCACTGGACCCAGATGGTTCTGGAAGAAAAAGTAAGGCAGGTGACTTTGCACAGTCCTCCCTCATTTAAATCTAATTCATCCACACATCATGGTATCACCTCCCTAATGTCATATTCCTCTTGGAGAATGAAGGACAAACAACAATAACAAAAATGGCCAAACACAATGAGCAAATATTATATTCACTGTATTTTATGCATCTGAAAAGAAATCTAAGAATTTGAAAACTTGTAACTTAATAAGAGAGAAACACGAAAAATGATATATCCATGAAGTCATTAATATGAAGGTAACACATCTCTGAAATAGGATGGATTTTTCTTTCTCTTGAGGATTATAAGAAATATAGCTCTAGATCCCTAGAGTGATACCAGTGGAGATAAGGATTGGAGACAAACTCATGGAAGCTAAAAGTAAAGAAGAGAGCTAAGCAGAGGAAAGTAGGGAACTAGAAGCAGAACCTAATTGAGGTTGTGGAGAAGTAGCAGTCATACAGAAAATAATTTTTCAAGATTCGCAAAGATTAAGTGCCTAAACATGCATAGTTTATTTATATCATCTTAGGTAGGTATCTTTCTAAAATGTGTTACTTCCCTTCTTAAAGCAAAGAGCAAGAAGTGACTTTTCTTCCACATACATCCTGTCATTTTTATTCCTTTTCCTTTTAAGAGTAAGAGGAAAGTGCAAAAAATAAAAATAAAAAAAGAACAAGAGAACCACATTAAAAGGATTCATAGAAATATTCATAATTAAAACCCTTGATGAGGCCTTTGAATATCTAGTTGCTACAGCTGTTGCTTTTTTACACAACCTGTTTGAATAGACAAGTGTTGCACAGTGAATACTATATGAGACTTGGTATTTAGGAGATCTGGGTTTACATTTCACTTCTGAATTTACTTGTGTAAACACAGGAATAATTTAACTACTCAGAATATCCCAGCTCCAAAGCCCATTTGCTTGGGACCCTCTTCTCATTGACTGTGACCAATTTCCTTTATCTATTTGAGGGATAGAGTGGAATTAAGAGGGCAGGAGAGAGAAAAACTCTCCAATTCCCTTTGGATTATTGAATCTCTTTAGACTTCTATCCTTGCAAAAGAAATGTGAACCTCACTTCAAGTTGCTGAAAAAAAAAAGACTTGGGAAAGGAGTTACCATTAAGAAGCTAGTAGTTTCTATCATGTTCTTATATCCAGCTTATTATACTAGACACTTTGGGTAAATTTTCCCTTGGATGAGCTCTAGATCTTTCTCTCTTGCTTGAGTTCACTTACCTTGCTCCCAAGAGGAGGGATCCTTCACTCTGTATTGTCTCTGAATATTCTCTTGTATATACTTCTCTGGTTTCTGGTTGCTGTTTGCTTGTTTTTTTGGTTTTTTTTTTTTGCTATCCATTGGAATAAGTTAGTTTCTTGGCCACTTACTGTGTATGTATTCATTATGTAATTGGTATTTGGTAGAAAAAAGATCAAGAAATATATAAAGCTTAGGGTCTTCCTTTTTCTCAATGAATCAGCAATTAGATTGAACCTGAAAATCATATCCCTTAGTCTAATAATATTTAAGGAAATAGATAGGTACAATTCTAGCCCAGTACCCTCTCTCTGAAGAGAGCAGAGTGGTGACCTCTGGACCCAATTTCCTATTTTCCCTCCCAACAGAAATTAGCCTCTTTTGTAAAAGGGTGAGAAAAGAAAAGGTTAGAGATATCTATTCTCTCTCTTTTCCAGGCAACTTGTGGGAAATATGTCCTTGCTACATTTGTATTTATATATTAAAGGATTATTGTGAAAACAAACAATTAAACAAATCCATCACTTTGCAAATCCCAAAGTTCCATATAAAAAGAAGTTTTAATTATTATTTAAAAGGGATAACATTTGAAAAAAAGATGAACTTTGAACAAGCTAAGGCCAATGGAATGATTTGGTATGCCTCTGCCTATAAAGACATTTATTTAGAGACAAAGGAAAGAATTCAGACTTCATGGAGTGGCTTTTTAATGGAAGAGATCAACAGACTAGTTTAAGCAACAGGAGATACTGGGAGACAGTCTGGGAACAATATGAGCCTGGTGAGTTAAACTGCTTCCACTAATCACTTCAACCACTACCTTCCTTTATATTCCCTTATAGCCTAGGGCACTAGCTTAGGTAGGTAGAGCAACTAGGTGGTGTAAGGGATAGCTTCAATTTACGAAGATTCATCTTCCTGAGTTCAAATCTAGCCTCTGCCACTTATTAATTTTCTTTCCCTGAGCAAATTACTTAACCCTTAATTGTGAAATAGGGAAAAAAAAACTGCACCTACTTCATAGGTTGTTGTGAGTTTTGAATGAGATAATTTTTGTGGAATGCTTAGCACAGTGCCTGGCACATAGTAGGTGCTATATAATGCTTATTTCTTTTCCCTTTTCATTTTTTCATGCATCGAAATCATCCCCCCCAAAGTAATTTTTAATTATATTGGCAAGCAAAATTATTTTTTGACCAACGATTTTGGACATTACCCACAGGAGAATGAAAAGGAGTTTAGTGGGAATGGGTATATTATAACATATTCCCAACCAGGAATTGTACACAAAAAGTACACAAAAGATATAAAGGATTTGATTGGGAAGATGTATGGCTAGACAAGGAGGTGAATTGATCATGTAGTGAACTCAAGGTCAGGACAGACTGAGTTCCATTAATAGCCACACAGTGGTAAGACATTTAAAGAAAAGTGCTTGCATACTGGGTGGAACTCTCTGAAATAACTGGGCAGATGACAATCACATAGAATGAGTAGCTGGGAATGGGATGGATTGCATCACTAGACAAAGTATTCTTACTGAAGTATAATTGGTACATCTTTGTGTTTATAACATTCGTATCTATAATTTATTTGATGCTGAGTCTTTGGTCTGGAACACAACCCTCAATCGTAATGTGCCTTTGGAGGATTATTATCTATTTTATGATGAGCTTCCTTCTAATACATTACATCAAAAATCTGGCTGCCTGAAGTAAACATAATTTAACCTTTTCCTGACAACTTAGGAGCCTCATTTTGAACATTAATTTTTTTGTACTATATTGTAATACAAATTATTTACCCCTACACTAAATGGCCCTATTCTAGGGCCATTCTTTGCTTTTTAAGGTTCATCTGCTTTGTAAAAATTTTTTAGGGGGATGTCTTCTTAACAGTCTATATCATTTATTACTCCTGCTCTTAGGAGGGTTTGCCTCTTAGCAGTATTCCTCCTAACATATATCTCTAATCTGATGTGGTTTAAAAAACTGAAAACCAAGTTCATTTAAATTGTGTCTAAATCAGGAATAAATAAATACTCAGTGAGGTCTTAAGGAGTTTACTTATAAGTAAAGCATAGGGGTGGTAGTACATGGACTTAACATATTTTGCTTGTCCAGAGGCCTATTCCCAGAATTCCCCTATAATATGGAAATACCTTAACACAGGAGAAAGAGAAACTATGAAGGAAATCATATGCTTGACTAAATATGTATATTTTCTCAATTGATTCCAGATATCTGATTACCACCTTCCACAGTGTTTTAATGAGCAAGTTGTTCTGAATGTACCATTTAATAAACAGGATGCTTTAAACTTCTGTACTTATTTATGAAACTACATGGCAACTGCTTCTCTTGGAAAGTATTGAATGGAGGATTTTGGATCTTTCACACATGGAATTCTAAACAAAGGGTTTTTTTTTTTTAAGATTAAAAATTCTTTAGTCCAAAGAACTAACTTGAAATCTTGTCATTAGTCATTTCAATACACAATTCTGATAGTTATGGGTTCTTTATGAGTTCTTTACATTGTAGTTCAGCTGCAATTCCCAACAATCCTTGAATATTTAGTGGGTTAAATCAAAAAAGAAAAATGAGAATTTGTAAAATATATATACTTAAGTGGTTATTCACAGTGGAGGATTCTAATGGATTGGTTGGCTGTTTATTTTCCAAATACTTTCCCTGGGGTTCTCTTTCCACTTTCTGTATATCTCAAGTGGATTTGAATTTGAAAGCACTCTGTACTTTAGAATGTTAGTGATTATCACTGCAGATTACTTTTTACAAAAGGATATAATTATCAAATAAAATACTCAGTTATGAGAAAGATAGATTGTTAAGAACTCAAAATTTTTTGTTTAAAAGGAACATACTTTTATATATTAGGGTATCTCTACAAATTAAAATGGAAACAAAAAACAGTTTAAAAATTTAATAATAGTATTGTCCTACAGCCTATCTTTTGAAGTAATATATATTACAATGAGGCTGTTTAAATGTTTCTTAATGGTTGACATATCATAGACTCAGATGAAAGAAAAGCAGAAATTCAGTTTCTAATTCAGTCTTGATTTAGAGAAGACTTATGAAAGGCTAAAAATGGAAACAGCATTAGAGTTCAAACTACTTATTTTGGACTTTTGCCCGGTTTTTTTTTTTTTTTTTTTGAAAGGAAATAACCATTTCCCTCCCTTCCTCCTGCCCTGTAGCACTAACTTAATCGTGTTTTTACTAACATAAATAGAGGGGAAAATCAACTTTAAAAATATTTATTTATATAAAAGTCTCAATAAATAGAAAACATATGAACATTATAAGATTTATTTTTTTTTATTCCACGTTCTTGATACTTAAGTTTATTTTAAAAAGTTTAAGTGGATAAACCTTATATCCAGTTCTTTGGGCTATGAAAATATTTTCTGTAGTACTTTGTTACATTTACATTTTCATGAAAACTTCTTTACTTGCTATTTGACTTGGGGTGAAATGACATTTTTTGGGAGAGAGTCATTCTGAAATGTCTGAGTTTATACTTTGGAGTTGCAATGTTTAAGAAACACTGGAAAACTGTAAATTCCATGAACTTTTTTTTTAAGTTGTCTTATCTTGAAAGAGAAAATTAAGAAAAAGTGGGAAATTAGCCAAATTCTCTGTTAAATTGTAAATGAGATGTACAATTAGGAAAGTTTATTTGAACAGTATGTTCTAAGAAATGTGTGGAAGGGTCCTATAGTGAAATATTTATGTGGATGTTAAAGGAAAATATGTTTTATTTCTCAATATTTAAAATAGTTGCATAACTATGTTTTTTCAAAATTAGTTTTTTTCACTCTGTTTATGATTGTCTTTCCCTTTCCCTCTCTCTGTCCCTGTTTTTTTTCTCCTCTGTTGTTTTCTTTCTCCCCCTTTCTTTTCCCTCTCTCTACCTCTACTCTTTCTCTCTCTGATCTTTGAAGTGTGTCATTCTTTCATTTTGCCATTCAACAGTCTGACATGCAAAAGCTTTGTTCAGACAGTTTAATTTAATCACTGCCACTGGTTGAACAAGATGATAAAATCCTCAGTGCTGTACATCCACCATGTAGTTCATTCACTGTTATCTGATACTGTTTGAAGCTTCTTTCATGAATGCAGACTAATAGCACAAGAACTCCAAACATGTCATAAACAATATACCTCTGCTGGAATTCAATCAGAATAAGAAGTAGATGAAGTTGAGACCATCCAAGCAGGCCAACATAATAAAATGTAATTTGGAGTAATCTTCCCGAAGAATGTTTTGTGTTTGAAGCTGATTATTCCCTATCACATGCAAAAGTAATTGCTTGTTGAATGCTCTGAGGACTTTTTTGAATTATGGCCTTTGTACTTCATGCACCTTCCAGGTGTACCAGTGTAGACAACTGATCCTTTTGTTTGAGTGGAAGGATACCTAAACCACAAATAAGAAAATAGACAGGGGCACATTTGATGAATGTTATTGTTCCACATTGAAATGATTCTCATCTAAAGTCTGAGACAGAAGTTGTTTAATGTCTCAACAAAGCAGAGAACTCATTAGTTGAAGTGTTAATCCAGATAATTAAGTCAATAAAAGTTTGCAAGTTTAAAATATATTAAAGTTATCTAAAGCATTCAAATAGAAGTCATTTTAAAGTATTTTAGAATTTATAAAACTATTGGAAGACATGTGAGATGCATTATAGAAATTATAGCTTAAGAACATTTATTTTTAAATCTTTGAAATATTTATATTTAGTAATAGAAATATATTAATTATTGGTGAAGTGGATTATCTATTTCAACTTAAATGTGCAGTTCAACAAACATTTAATAAGCATCCATTGTATGAATAACTTTGTATTAGATGTTAGAGATGCATAGATATATAAATATGCCATGGTCTTCCTCTCAAGAAGTTTGCCTGAATGAAAAAGACAAGTGCACAAATGACTGATATGATGGAGAACTCATTGCCTTGGAAGTGTAAAAGAGAGGTTCAGGGAAAGTGCTATGAGGAATATGGAAAAGAAAAAAATTTATTTGGGGAATAGAATGGGTTATGGATAGCTTAGCAGGGTCAGGTTTTGAAGGAAAGGCAGGAATTCAATATATGAAAAATGTGGTATTGTTAGGAGCTATTTTTAGACATGCAGAACTATGAGCAAGGACACTGTAGATGGGAGAGGATAGAATGAGAAAAACATGTAGATTAGTTCAATTTGAGTGAAATAAAGATGTAAAGTGATAAAACCAGAGCAAGGCTTTGAATGCCAGACTCAGGAGTTTATGCTTTATTTGGCAGGTCATAGAAAGCCATTGATGTCATACCACATCTTAATAATAACTAGCATTGATATAGTACTTTTTAAGGTTTGTGAAGCACTTTATAAATTTTTTCTTGTTTGATGCTCACAATAACCTGGTGGGTAGAGACTATTCTTATTCTCATTTTTACAGGCTGAGGGAAGTTAAGTAATTTGTCCATTGCCACATAGTTAATAAATGTCTGAGGCTGCATTTGTTCATTCTGACTCCAAGTCCAATACTCTATCTACTGGGCCATATAGTAGCATATCACATGCAATTGAAAGATTTTTTAGAAGACTTTGTGAATGGTGAATTAGAGAAGGGATAGAGTGGAGACAAAAAGACCAATCACAAGACTATTAAGAATCTTAGAAGAAATTAACTTGAGGGAATTCACAGTGGAAGAAATGAAACTCTAAGGTACCACTTTACACCTCTCTGATTGGCTAAAATGACAGGAAAACATGATAAATGTTGGAGGGGATGTGGGAAAACTGGGACACTGATACAGTGTTGATGGAATTGTGAACTAAACCAACATTCTGGAGAGCAGGTTGGAACTATGCCCAAAGGCCTATAAAACTGGGCATATCTTTTGATCCAGCAGTGTTTCTATCAGGCTTGTATCCTGAAGAGATCATAAAAAAGGGAAAAGTGCCCACATGTGCAAAAATGTTTGTGGCTGCCCTTTTTGTAGTGGTAAAGAACTGGAAATTGAGTGGATGTCCATCACTTGAGGAAGGGTTGAATGTTATAGTATATAAATGCTATGGAATATTTTGTTTTATAAAAATGATGAACAGGATGATTTCAGAGAAGCCTGGAAAGACTTACATGCACTGATACTAAGTGAAATGAGTAGAACCGAGAGACCCATTGTACATAGCAATGTGTGATGTGATTCAACTGTAATGGACTTGACTCTTTTCAACAATGAGATGATTCAAGCCTATTCCTATAGATTTGTGATGGAAAGAATCATCTGCATTCAGAGAGAGAACTATATAGATTAAAGCATAGTATTTTCATCTTTTTTGGTAATAGTGGTGTTTGTTTCCTTGTCTTTTTTTTTCTTTTTGCTTTCTTGTGTTTTTTTCCCTTCTGATTTGATTTCTCTTGCATGACATGATGAATATGTAAACATGTTTAGAAGAATTGCTTGTTTTACCTGGAGTGGATTGTTTGCTGTCTAGGGGAGAGGGAAAGCAGGAAGAGGAGAAAAATTTGGAACACAAGATTTTGCAAAAGTAAACACTGAAAACTATCTTTGCATGTATTTGGAAAAATAAAAAGCTATAAAAAAAGAAAATTCCAAGCTCTCTAGATTTCTCTCACAAATAAGACAAAATAGTACCTCAGAGTGAAAACAGAGCTGTAAAAACAAACAAGAATTGGGACAGAACAATGGTCCTCCTGGGACAATTAAAGAAAAATTGAAAAAAGATACAAGGACAGAGTTTTGGCCCCTGTAAAGTGTAAATACCTCCAGGCTAGATCTGCTAAAATAGTAAGTTGGGATCCCTGGAGCTAGCAGGGTTGGGAGGTAGCCTTGGCCCCAGCCACTGGAATTTGCACCTCCCAGATAACATGGGGAGTTGGGTGTCAAAGTCAGAAAGATTGAGGAAACCTGTGCTGATAATGAATGCCAAGCCTAGCTGGCATACCAAGACTGGCCCTGGGTAAGAAAAGAACCAGCACATGCCTAGTGCAGAAGCATGTGGTGCAGGAATGCTGATGACTTCAAGAATTTATAGGAAAGAATTGTTCTCGGGTTCCAAGCCAGAGGAGAACTCTGAATGAGGACTTTAGGTCAAAGAAACCATTCTCTATATCCCAGGACTAGAGGTGATTATACCAGCAATCTGCCATAAATTTAAAAATATAAATATAAGTAGGCAAAGGAGAAAGAACCCAATCATTGAAAAAAAATTTTTTCCATATGATTATTTTAATTGACACAGAAAAAGCTTTTGGCAAAAAGTTGCACTTATTTGTAGTTATCACACCTCCTTTCCAAAATTATAGACATAGAAGGTTTATCCTTTAACATGATATCCAGGGGCATCTATCTAGGGGCAGCTAAGCTGTACAGTGGATAGAACATTGCTCTTGGACTGAAGAGGATATAAATTCAAATTGGGCCTCAGACACTTACTCGCTGTGTAGCCCTGGACAAGTCACTTAGCCCTGATTCTCTATTTTTTTTTAATTAAAGCTTTTTATTTATGCTACATATGCATGGGTAATTTTTCAACACTGACCCTTACAAAATTTTCTGTTCCAAATTTTTCTCTCCTTCCCCCCACCCCCTCCCCTAAATGGCAGGTAGTCCAATACATGTTAAATATGTTAAAATATAAGAAAAATCCAATATAGGTATACAAATTTATACAGTTATCTTGCTGCACAAGAAAAATCGGATCTAGAAAGAAAAATAAAAAACCTGAGAAGGAAAACAAAATGCAAGCAAACATCAATAAAGAGCATGAAAATGTTATGTTGTGATCCACACTCAGATCTCATAGGCCTCTCTCTGGGTGTAGATGGCTTTCTCCATCACTAAACAATTGGAACTGGTTCGAATCACCTCATTCTTGAAGAGAGCCATGTCCATCAGAACTGATCATCATATAGTCTTGTTGTTGCCGTGTATAATGATCTCCTGGTTCTGCTCATTTCACTCAACATCAGTTCGTGCAAGTCTCTCCAGGCCTCTTTGAAATCATCCTGCTGGTTGCTTCTTTCTTTTTCTTTCTTTCTTTCTTTCCTTCTTTCTTTCTTTCTTTCTTTCTTTCCTTCTTTCTTTCTTTCTTTCTTTCTTTCTTTCTTTCTTTCTTTCTTTCTTTCTTTCTTTCTTTCTCTCTCTCTCTCTCTTTCTTTCTTTCTCTCTCTCTCTCTCTCT
>JAJPUD010001547.1:75674-184560 GCA_023553655.1 Myrmecobius fasciatus | reverse complement strand
CTTCCTTCCTTCCTTCCTTCCTTCCTTCCTTCCTTCCTTCCTTTCTTTCTTTCTTTCTTTCTTTCTTTCTTTCTTTCTTTCTTTCTTTCTTTCTTTCTTTCTTTCTTTCTTTCTTTCTTTCTTTCTTTCTTTTTCTTTCTTTCTCTAAAAAAGTTTTTTTATTTACAGAACATATGAGTGATTTTTCAACACTGACCTTTGCAAAAATTTTTTTTGTTCCAAATTTTTCCCCTCCTTCCCCTCACCCCCACCCCTAGATGATATATAGTCTAATACATGTTAAATATGTAAAATTATATGACAAATCCAATATATATAGTTATCTTGCTGCACAAGAAAAATCAGATCTAGAAAGAGAGAAAAAAAAAACCTAAGAAGGAAAACAAAATGCAAGCAAATATTCACAGAAAGCGTTAAAATGATGTGTTGTGGTCCACACTCAGTTCCCACAGGCCTCTCTCTGGATGTATATGACTATCTTCATTGCTGAACAATAGGAACTGCTTTGAATCACCTCATTGTTGAAGAGAACCATGTCCCCCAGAATTTATCATCATATAGTTTTGTTGTTGCCGTGTATAAAGATCTCCTGGTTCTGCTCATTTCACTTAGCATCAGTTTATGTAGGTCTCTCCAGGCCTCTCTGAAATCATCTTGTTGGTAGTTTCTTCCAGAACAATAATATTCCATAACATTCATATACCATAATTTGTTCAGCTATTCTCCAATTGATGAGCATCCATTCAGTTTCCAGTTCCTTGCCACTACAAAAAGGGCTGCCACAAACATTTTTGCACATGTGGGGCCCTTTCCTTCCTTTAAGATCTCTTTGGGATATAAGCCCAGTAGAAACACTGCTGGGTCAAAGGGTATGCACAGTTTGATAACTTTTTGAGCATAGCTCCAAATTGCTCTCCAGAATGTTTGGATTCATTCACAGTTGCACCAACAATGTATCAGTGTTCCAGTTTTTCCACATACCCTCCAACATTTGTCATTATCTTTTCCTGTCATCTTAGCCAATCTGACAAGTGTGTAGTGATATCTCAGAGTTGTCTTAATTTGCATTTCTCTGATCAATAGTGATTTGGAGCACCTTTTCATATGAGTAGAAATAGTTTCAATTTCTTCATCTGAAAATTGTCTTTTCATATCCTTTGACCATTTATCAATTGGAGAATGCTTGAATTCTTATAAATTTGAGTTAATTCTCTCCATATTTTAGAAATGAAGCCTTTATCAGAATCTTTGAATGTAAAACTGTTTTCCCAGTTTATTGCTTCCCTTCTAATCTTGTCTGCATTAGTTTTGTTTGTACAAAAACTTTTTAACTTAATATAATCAAAATTATCTATTTTGTGATCAATAATGGTCTCTAGTTCTTTGTTCACAAATTCCTTCCTCCTCCACAAATCTGAGAAGTAAACTATCCTATCTTCTAATTTGTTTATAATATCATTCTTTATGTCTAGATCATTAATCCATTTTGATCTTATCTTGGCATATGGTGTTAGGTGTGGGTCAATGCCTAGTTTCTGCCATACTAGTTTCCAATTTTCCCAGCAGTTTTTGTCAAATAGTGAGTTCTTATCCCAAAAACTGGGTGTCTTTGCGTTTGTCAAGCACTAGATTACTATAGTCATTGACTATTTTGTCCTGTGAACCTAACCTATTCCACTGATCAATTACTGTGTTCCTTAGCCAGTACCAAATGGTTTTTATGACCACTGCTTTATAATATAGTTTTAGATCTGGTACAGCTAGGCCACCTTCATTTGCTTTTTTTTTTCATTAATTCCCTTGAAATTCTTGACCTCTTGCTCTTCCAGATGAATTTTGTTGTTATTTTTTCTAGGTCAATCATTGAAAATTACTCTGGGAACAGGGAAGACTGGGGTTCATCTTCAGAGGAGAATACTGAAGCAAAAAAAAAAAAAAAACCAAACCAAAAAACAAAAAACAAAACTCTTCTACCTCAAAGAGTAATATTAAATGATTACCTGCCCAAAAAGAATCCATGGAAGAACTTTAAAAAGACTTTAAAAATTAAAAAGAGAAATTGAGGAAAACCTTTAAAAAAGAACAATGTAAAAAAGACAAGATTATGAGAAGAAAGCCAAACAACTTGAAAAGGAGATCCAGAATCTTAAAGAAAAAAAATAGTCCCTTTAAAACTAGAATTGGGCAAGGGAAAACCAACAAAGTTATAAGAGACCAAAAAATAATGAAGCAAATTATAAAGAATGAAAAAAAAATAGAAAATGTGAGATATCTCATAAGAAAAACAAGTGATCTGGAGAACAGATAAAGAAGAAAAAAATAAGAATAATAAGAATAATTATACCTGAAAGGTATAATAAAAAAGGAATCTTTATACAAGAATTCAAGAAATAATAAAGAATATTGCTCTGAAGTGTTAGAATAAGAGGCAAAATAGAAATAGAAAAAATACACCAATGACCACCAAAAACCCCCAAATATTCAAGAAATTGCCAAACTTTCAGAATTTTGTTAAAAAAGATCTGAACTTGATAGAAAATTTGACATATAACATTCACAAGAAATGTAAGATAAACTTCAAAGACTAATTTCAAGGGACTTAATAAGGAGAAACTGTTTATACTTTTTACATGAAAATATAAGCCATATGTTTAAGATTGTCATTAGTAATTAGGTAGAAAGAAAGATTGGGATAGACCTGAGTAGGATGTGATTCTAAAAAACAAAACCATTCAAGAAAAGGTAAAAAAAAGCAATTATATTATATGAATGAGATGTGAGAGGAACTAGATGATGTAGGAATCTTAATATCAGGAACGGGTTATAGAGGTAACAATACATACAAACACATATATGTATCTAGAAGGGTATAAAAGTCTTCTAAATTAGAAGGGGAAGGAATAGGATAAAGGGAGTATATAGAAGGCTGTGTAGATTAATGGGAATGGCATAAAGAAGGAAGGAAAAGGTTGGGGAGAGGATAAGGAAGAATCCTTGGATGGGGGTTAAGTTAAGTAATAGCAAAGCAAGGTAACAGATAGAAGTAGAGCAGAAGTGTCAGCAAGAATAGGAAATAAGCAATATACACAAACATAATAATAATGATCAGGAATAGAATTTATTAAGAAAAGTAAGAGTGTAATCATTGATTTCAGACAAAGTTACAGCTAAGATAGATTTAATTAAAAGAGAAAAATAGGAAAACTGTGCTATGTCAGCCGTATTAATCAATATACTTTTAGACTTTTTAAAATAACTAGAGAGTATAAGGTTAAAATATTGCTGTGGCATAGGAAATGACAAGCTGGTAGATTTAGAAAAATATGGAAAAACTTGGACTTATGAAGAATGATGTTATCCATCTTCAGAGAAATAGAGGATAAACAATTGAAATATGAATATATATGATGGATATATATATATGTTGGATTATAGATATCTATGTATACATTTATATATGTGTATGTATACTTACATACATTTATAAATAAATATATCCATGCTTAATTGTAGCCTTCTTGGGGAGGTAGAGGGAAGGAATGGGGTAAAAAGAATAAAGTAAAAAATACACAGCAGAAAATAAAAGAAAAACTACAAAGATGGCCAACTCTGAACACAACATGTACTATTTATTATTTAGGCTTTCTTGAAATGAAAACAGTGTTTCTTATTTTAAATCTTCTCTTATGTTCTGCTGGGCAAATGGAAAAATTTTTTCCTTTTTCTATTTAAGTTTTAAATGAATAAATATATTAAAAAAATTTTTAAATGTGAACTCCTAAAAGCAGGGGTTTTTGGGGGGGGCCTTTTTGTATTTTCAATGCTTAACACAGTACCCAAATACACAAAAGATCTTAATAAATGCTTGTTGACTTAGACACTGATCATATTTCAGGAGAGGCCAATTCTTTTGTCCTCAAATGCTGAAGTTATTTGAGACTTTTAATATCAATCAATCAATCAAATAACAACTATATTAAGAGTCTACTATGTGCCAGGCAATCTGCATTCTAGAAATACAAAAGTGATATAGTTCTTGCTTTTTAGTATCTTATATTTAATTGGATATGACCCTATTAATCTATAGCACTTCACCTTACTATGTTGAATCAACTCTGGACTCACACATTTTAGACTATCACTCACTTTTTTTTTCTCCTGACAGTAAATTTTCTAAAGGGACACTTATATTGCTCTTCTCAGATCTTAAGACATTCTCTTCTGGTTAGGCTAGTTCTTCAAATATCCCATTTAACTTTTATGACTTTCAATTGGCTTTGCCCTGTCTTAGTAGCCTTAACAAGATAACACATATTCTTAAAGCATAAGATTATGAACAGTAAATGACTGATACTGAGAAAAATCTTGCTCAGATTTTTTTCTTTTTTTCTTTTTTGATTCATTGCAGAGCTTTCTTCCCTTCAAACTCCTTGCTAGAAGCTTTATTACTATATTTTGCAAACAAATATTTGGTTCATCTTATTCACAATAGATAAGTTGGAAAATCAAATTGGATAGAAAATGGTGATATCATGCTTCGTGTTTTTGTTTGTTTGTTTTTAGAATATATGGTTTTACTTGGAAGTTTTTCATCCTGTTAGGTTATTCTTTCTTTTTTCTGGGTAATCACTTGCATACATCAAAACAGTTTTAGTCCTCCTAATTTGGAGGCAATTTAGAATTAAAGAGAATTAGCATTGTACAGATAAATTCATTAGAACAGAATTGCTTTGCATATATTTGCAGTCCTTGGACCTCAATGACAATACCACCACACTTAATGGCATTAAAAAAATAAAATGAACTACTTTATAGATGTTGGTTTCAACTTTTAGAAATTTATAATGTATATAAACAACTATTAAAGCATTTTTCAGTAAAGAATTCTAAGCAATTGATTGTTTCAGTTTCTCTCTTAGGAAAGTAACCCCTAAAATCAATCACAATTATTTTATAAATATGCCTACTATGCACCAAGTTCTTGTTTTCTGTTTTAACAAAATTTATCAATCCATTAAAGGATAGACAAGTAAACAAAAATGAATTGTCATTTATGTTATTTTATTAGTGTCATATGAGATTATGGCATATTATTGACTTCTTCAAGAATATTTTACTCAAGGAGGCACAGTTTAAACATGCACAAATCAAGATCAATATTGGATATGCATTAATTTTTGCAAAAGTGCTGCAAGGCAATTTTTCTTTACAAATCCCATGGCGGTATTTAGAGTTCCACAAAACATTATCATTGTAACCAAATGATGGTTTAGCTAGGCTTTAATTATAAAAATGGATTATTATTTGCATTTCTGTTTTGCATCCCAAATGTGTTATTTACCGACCACTTTAATTTATTTGTTTACCCTTTCCTAAAGTGAGGTTGGGGTGTCTACCGCATTTTTGCTGACTTTCTTCTTTTAACTTGTGGTATCATTAAATTAAATTAATTAATTATTTTTTGGGTGATAACAAGCAGTTTAGCTGCTTGTATCTGAAACTTAGTTTCAGTGAATATTTAAGACTCATTGATACATTCTGAAATTTGGTCAATTGCCCTACATGATCTGCTTCAACTAGCAATTATACTGTTTAAATCATTTGTAGAGACATTAGAATTAAATATAGAAATCTCAAATTCTCCAATTATATTTTTTCTTCAGTGTTAGTGGAGAATCTAAGTTCAATTAATACAATGCACATGCTACCTTAATCAAGTACCCTGTGTGACATAGGCAAGGAGATAGATTTGTTCTTGTTAATGATGATGACAGGAATGAATATTGGAGCAATCTTTCATAGTAGAAGTATTTTTTTAGTTCTGTATTTGTCAGCTATAGGCCAAACTCTGTGTCCTTCCTTTCAGTTGGTTCCATTTATCACTTTCTACAGAGTAGTTTATTCACCATGATACTACTTTAGTGATCTTGTTCTAAATACTCTTCATTTTATTTATATTCCCTACCAGATGAAATTGTGTCAGTTGTAAGATTAAAGGATCATAGATTTGAAGCTGGAAGGAACCTCAGAGATCATTTATCCAACCTCCTAGCCTACTCCCATTACACAGAGAAAAAAAAAAGAATAATCAAGGTCATTAAAGGTTGTGAAAAGCTTCAAAAAACAATGCAGGATTTTAAATTTGATATTGGGAATTATAAGGAGTCACTATAATTCCTTGAGTCTGGGGATATAGTCGCACTTGAATTTTAGGAAAATCACTTTGACATCTGAATGGAAAAAGAATTGGAGTAGGTAGAGAGGAGATACGGAGACTGACTAGAAGATTATTGAAATATTTCAGGTATAAGGTAATGAAAGCCTGCCATGGATGGTTGGTAAATAAGGAAACCCACAGGAAAGATGTTGTCAAGGCAGAAATGGCAAGACAGCCACAAATTGGCTCAGAATTTGAGTGAAAAGTTTAAGACAACATTGAGTTTGTAAACCTAAGAGCAACAACTACTATTTAAACTAAAAGTATTCACCACTGTCATGGAGGATGTTCTGTCTAGAATCCAAATTAAATCAAAACCATTTGGTATGGCTAAGAAATAGTGTAGTAGATCAGTGGAATAGGTAAAGTTTACAAGACACAATAGCCAATGAGTATAGTAATCCACTGTTTGATAAACCCAAAGACACCAGCATTTGGGGTGAGAACTCACTATTTGACAAAAATTATTGGGAAAATTGGAAAATAATATGGCAGAAACTAGGCGTTGGCCAACATCTAACACCCTATGCCAAGATAAGATTGAAATGGATTCATGATTTAGACATAAAGAGTGATAACAAATTAGAAGAACGGATAATCTATCTACTCATTATTCCCAACATCAAATTTAAAATCCTGCATTGTTTTTGAAGCTTTTCACAACCTGTTTCCCTTCCTTCCTTTCTATACTTCTTTTTAAAGTTTTATTGATTTATTCTGTTTTTACATTTACATTTTTAGGTTACTCCTACATTGTGAGATTTTTTGTAACAAAAAAAAAACCTAATATAGTGCTCTCATCTGAAAGTATATGCTAACTTTTATATTTCCACTTTTCTACTAAAACAAATTCACAAATCTATTTTACTCTTTCCCATACCTCACTCCATTTAAAAAATAAATAAATAAATAAATTTCTTGTAATAAATTTGAATGGTTGAGCAAAAAGAAATTCTTCAATGGCTCTTTGCATATATGTTTGTGTATGTGTAACTCATATTATATACATATTTACATATACATATATGCATGTGTATATGTGGACAAGTCTCTCCATTATATGTATATAAGTGTATATTTGCACACACAAACATATACATATATATGCTAATAAGTAATTGACATTTATATTGCATGTATAATGGGCCAGACATTGTGCTTAGCACTTTATGAATATTATCTTATTTGATTCTCAAAACAACCCTGGAAAGTAAATGCTATTATTATCCCTATTTTACAAAAAATGTAATCTTTGTAAGAAACAGAAGTTAATTATTCAAGGTCATATAGTCTGAAGGTTGGATTTGAACTTAGTTCTCCACCATACTACCTAGTATCTTATCATTACATTTCCTCTCTGTAATGAACAACATGTGTCTTCATCAGTTCTCTGGCATCATGATTATATTAATCATTATATTGATCATAGCCCTTATAACTTGTTTTGCAGTGGCATTGCTATAAAATTAGATCAACCAGGTGATGCATTGGATAAAAGCACTGGGTCTGAAGTGAGAAGATTCTTCTTTATGACTTCAAATCTGGTCTCAGATTTGTGTGTGTGGGAAAGTCACTTAACCCTGTTTGCCTCAGTTTCCTTATCTGTAAAATGAGCTGGAGAAGGAAATGGCAAACCACTCTAGCATCTGTGACATGAAAACCTTAATGGGGTCTTGAGGAGTCAGACATGATTGAAAAGCAACTAAACTACAATACCATATAAATTGTTCTGCTCATTATTTTATAAAAATTCTTAATATGTTCATTTTTATAATATGATGTTATGGTATAAATTTTTCATTTAAGTTTGCTTATTTCACTGCCCTCTGTGGATTTATGGGCTACTAATACTTATCCTATTTGTATTACTTGATCCCCATGCTAGGAATGTTTTCCTTCATTTATTATTCTTGGATTCTCTGACTTCCTTCTAGGTTCATCTTAAATTCTATCTTTTCAAGAAGCCTTTCTTAGTTCTTCTCACTCCCTTCATGGCCCAGTTGCCTTTTTTCTTAGATTATTTCCCATTTATATTATAAATCATTCATATGTATATAATTGTTTGCATATTGACTTCCTCATTAGAAAATGATCTCTTTGAGGTTAAGGACTGTGCTTTTGCCTTCCATGTATCCCCAGTGCTACAATGTTTAATAAATATTTGTAGATGTTTGTATAGTTTTGGTGAGCATGTGTTTTCATTTTTTAATCCTTTCTTTATATTGATAATCAGATCTTCAAACACAGTTATGCAAGAATATAAAAACATTGCTTTGGAATATGGAAAATTTAAACAAAAAATTATTTTGTGAAATTTATAAAATTAATTTCCTTATAGATTTTTAAATTTACAAATAGAAATTAAGGAATCACATCATAAGGGCATTATTCTCTCTTTCTTTTCATATATAATAAGAGGAATTTTTAGTATACATTCATTTCTTCTTGATTTGCTGAGTTAAAACTTTTTTATTCAGATCTATATGCTATGGCCTATGTTCACCATTAACTTTTTATTTTGTGAATTTCATTTCTCTTTCTGACCTATGGTATTTATTTTTTCACTGTTGTTCAATGTCTTATTTATGGTCCATAGAATTATATATTTCATAAGACACTGGTTCATTTTCTTTTGTCTTGTAGTAATTTTTAATAGAATTTTGTATTCTCTTTGAAGATTTTGTTCTCATCTTTCCTTTTTGTTTTGGGATCCTCTGTTTATTTGCTTGCATTTTTATTTAAGGTTTCCTTCTTGAAACTTTGGATGGGTCAACCTTTTTTATGTGTGTTTCTGTGTCATTCACATTTTGTTTGTTTGTTTTTCCTCTTTGCTGGTGGGTACACCTCTGGGGCTGTCAGCTTTCTTCAACATTCCCAATGGATATGTAGAAGTTATCAGTCTTTGGATTTCAGCCTTCTTTTCCTTCAGGACAGATGCAGAGATATACTCCCTACTCCAATATATCAAAGGAGAAAAAATATTTTCCTTCCTTTCTCCTAGGTAGATTTAATCAAATTTTACCTCTTTTTGTTGAGTGGAGAAAGGGTATGGTTGCCAGGAAGTATCTGAAACTTTAGGGCTCCCCTAAGTGCTTTTTAATTTTTTTCATTGTCCATTGTTATTGTTTGTGACCCTTTTAGGGTTTACTTGGCAAAGATACTGGAATGGCTTGCTATGTCCTTTGTTAGCTCATTTTAGAGATGAGGAAACTGAGGCAAGCAAGGATGCCATTGAGAACTTTTATTTTGGAATTTCTTTCAAGAGATGACTAGTGGATTATTTCTATTTTCACTTCCCCCTTTAGTTCTAAATAGATCCTGGAAGTTTTCATTTGTAATTTCTTGAAATATAATCTAAAGGGGCAGCTAGGTGTTGCAGTGGATAGAGCACCAGCCCTGAAGTCAGGAAGACCTGAGTTCAAATCTGGCCTCAGACACCTAGCTGTGTGACCTTGGGCAAGTCACTTAACCCCCATTGCCTCTGCAAAAAAAAAAGTAATATAATCTAAAATCTATTTTCAGTGATGGCTTTCAGGTAATCCAATGATTTTTAAATTATCTCTTTTGACTTGTTTTCTAGGTAAGTTGTTATTGAAATGAGATGCTTTATATACTTTCTTCACCTTTTTATCAAATGTTTGATTTTGTTTTAATAATTATTTTTATAAAGTAATTCATTTCTATTTGATCTAATCTAATTTTTAGAGAGTATGTTACATGTGTATGCTTTTATACCTTTTATACTAATCTATTTATTCTCTTTCTTAAATTATGGGAAGATTTCTTATTATATTACCTGATGATATAAGGTAGTTCCAAAGGACTACTTAGTGATATTCTTTGATATTACTAATGAACTTAGAAGAATGGAGTCCCCATTCAATGGTAGAGTAGTCTGCACTTTTCTTTATTGATTTAATAATCTTGACCTGTTGAGGTAAATTAATTAACGTAGTGGCTATAACACATTATAAATGAGAACTTATATGGGAGAAATGATTTAAAAGTTGCCATTAGAGGAATACATGGCAGAAAAAAAGGTGGACCAATCATGTAGCAAGAGAGTGGTATAATTAACAAATAATTGGTGTGTTTTATTGGTAGCCCTAAAATATCAAGAGGCCTAGAAGGAAGACACCCAAAAATATTGGTTGAACCTCCAATCCCAGATTTTTTTTTGAAGGATATAGATTAATGTTGTACCAAATAGACAGATATAAGTAGATTATATGCATCTTGGAGATTCATATTGATAAGATCATAGATCCATCAAGATATTGAAGTGACTAAGTATAACTTTAAAATTCAGATATTCACAAGGATGGAGGTTCACACAGAAATCTAGTGGGGTTGGGAACATGTTTCCTGACTCACTTTGAAAAGATGATCTTTGAGAAAATCATATCTTTGCATAAAACTTTAAAAAAATTTAAATTTATCTGGAGTAATGCATTTCCACCTTTTCCTTTGTTCTGAAGTTTATAGGTGTTTCATTATTCCAAAAATATCTAAAGCCCTAGAAGTATTGCTAATGTATCTTGCCTATCTATTCAATGCAATCTTGCATAAAAAATTTCTTTGCCTCTTCATTTCCTTCTGAATTTCCTTTTGATGTGTGTTCATGCATTTCAGAAGCTGTTCTTAATCTGGAGTACTTCCAAAAGCCACTCTGAATGGTGGTTTCTTTGCTTGCAAGCACCTGGCTCTTAATGAACTTCATATTTTAAGAGAATCATTTATTTTTAGATTGTTTATCTCTAGGATAATAGGCCTATAAGAAATCTGTGAAAGTCATGTAAAACAAAAATCATTCAGTGGCAATTCAATAAAAACTCACTCATTTCTAATGAGTGGGATGAAGGCCAGTCTATTTTATCGAATTCTCTGGATTAGAGAAGGTTGCAAGAGAAATACATCTCTATATTCTTTAGGTACTACATTCATCATAAACTAATTTACACATGAAATCTAGTAAGTAAAATGAGGTAAGTTAATGGAAAATTACAATTCATAGTAGGTCTTCATTAACCTATAGTTAGGCATCATAAATATAAAAATCTTTCAGTAATTTCTGGGCTTGAAAATTGGGAGAATGTTAAAAGAATCTTTTACTTCTTAAATCCTATATTTTGAAACACTGATAAAATTACTGAAAAGTTGCAGAGGAATAAATTATTTCAAATTTTCCCCCAAATAGGACTCCTGCACATCTCTAAATGATCATAATTTAAGAATGAAGATTAAGTCTGGATCAAGGATGTCTTATTATATTGCATTGTTCATTATACACTTCCTCCCTGAGTGATTCTCATTTTCCATCCTTCAAAGACTAAGCAGCTATATACATTGGATCAAATTCTTCAAATATTACTCTACTCTTTATCTCATAGACACCATTGCTGTCACATTTGAAGTTGTTGCTATATATTAATTTTTAATTTTCCCTGGAAAACACTCCCTGAGTGATGTGAATATTGAATTTATCCCTTTGGGTACTAGATTTAGGTTAGCATCTTTGTTCCTAATCTTAGCTAGGTAAAGCACAAGTGATTAAAAGCAAAAACAAAAACAAAAACAAAAACCCAGCAATCTCTATGCATGATCGTTTGAGTAGTCTATGGAAGATTGGACTCAGAGTTAAAAAGACCTGTGTTCAAGTTTTGTCTTTGACATAGATGAATGATATCACTGAACAAATCATTTAATCTATCAGTGCTTAAGACAGCTGCCTAAGACTGTAAGTTACTGAATAGTTGTTGATCTGCTTTGATGCAGGGAGTTTCCTCACAGGTAGGTAACCTGCACAAATGTATTCCCAAGGATGAACACCCTCCCAAAAAAATTCCCAAAGAAAAGAAATTGATGGAAAATGACATTGCACTGAAGTAAGGAAGAAAAGCATTTAAGTACCTATTTTGTACCAAATACTTTGTTAAGTATTTTATGTTTATTATCTCATTTGATCCTCAAGACAACTTGTATCATTATCTTCATTTTATAGATGAATAGAATGAGATTACAAAAGTTGTTATCCAGTATCATGAATCTCTTAAGTGTCTGAGGTTAGATTTGAACTAAGATCTTCCTAATTTTAGACCCAGCTTTCTGTGCTACCTACCTCTTCTAGGCTAGTAGTGTCAAACTCAAATAAGAATAAGATCCAGTAATCCATCCCTAAGAATTCTTCTTTTAACATTCCCTAGCTGTGTGACCCTGGGCAAGTTACTTAACCTCAATTGCTTCAGCAAAAAGAAAAAAAAAAGATTCTTGTGGGCTACATATTGACTTAATTTAAAATTATTATCTATGTTTTATTGTATTTTTATCTATCTTGTTAAATATTTCCCAGTTGCATTTTAATCTGGTTTGGGCTGCATTTAGGGGATGTTGTGAGCCATATGTGGCCCCACAGGCTGTTTGACACCTCTGCTGTAGTTATTGTTACTTTTTTCCATTTCCATCCATAAATTCACCTTGTGGGGTCCACCTAATATTCTAGGAACCATCCTCATGTTCTCTCATAAATTATATGCATATTAATGAAATAAGCAGACTATTCATTAATAATCTCTCACTCTCATTATGTGATAAGCCCATTTTTCTTTCAATCTTGAGGGTTTTATTTTTATTTTTTATTTTTTTGTGTGTGTCAATATCCTTTATACTCCTTTTCTTAAGTATAATGTATTATAACAAGTTCATGTTCATTATACACTTCACCACTGGGTGATACTCTATCCTTCAGAGACTAAGCAGCCATATACATTGGATCAAATTCTTCAAATATTACTTTACTTTTTACCTCATAGATATCATTACTCTGGCATTTGAAGCTGATGCTGCACATCAATTTTTAGCTTTCCTTGGAAAACACTTCCTTTATGACATGAATACTGAATTTATCCTTTTGGCTACTAGGTTTGGGTCAGCCCCTTTGCTCCTAATCTCAGCTGGGTAGAGCACAAGTGATTAAAAGAAAAAAAAATCCATTATTTTAATGGGACAGACAATAATATTGGTTCTATAGTTTGCTAAGACAACAATGCAATTATAGGAGCAAATGGTGTACAACATTTAGGAAACAAGAATTGCAGCACAGTAATCCTTCACACTTCATATTTACTAATAATCTCTGGGCCCTCCCAAACATTAATAATGAATTTAGGTAGGAGGTAATCTGTCAAACCAGATCACTCCTCTATATTGCCAAACTAAGTGAGTGTTAATCGGATGTGGGCGGGGTGACTCCAATACTGAACCCTCCATGGCTAGTCAAAGCTCATCTGGAAAGTGAGCTAGGGTAGTTCCAGCCTGATTCTTTTTAATGTCACAGTTCATTTGCAGAACCATAACTGGAATCAAGAATTAAAAAGCCTTGTATAAAAGTCAGTAACATTAAACCTTTAAGACTCATGTTTCATGTGTCATAAAAAGTCTATGAAAGGATTTTATATTCTGTACAGTGTTTTAGCACTTTCAATCATTTTTTTTCAACGTAACTTTTGTGAACACTTTTATAGCCTCTAAATGAAAAACTAAACTATGTGTCATTCAAAAAAAGGTTTTATGGATCACAGAATTTAATAAAAGTTCTGCACCATAACAAGCAACTGATAAACCTTTATTAAAATTCATTAAGATATTGAAAAGTATTCTAAGAGAATTTCTTTGTCTTACATCTTGGTAAATATGACAATCAATGCTCTTGAAGGAGTCAATTTATTTCCTATATATGCAGATTCTTTAGTGGTGAAACAAACCATTCTTAGAAATAAACAATTCAATGTAAAGAAAAAATTTTTTTTAATGTCTGATGATTTAAAAAATCCCAAGACTCTTCTTCATGAGACATATGGAATTGCAATTTGAACAAACAAAAAATTTTAAAAAGGAAATAATTTTTGAAATTATGCATTATAAAATTTAATCTAGTATCTTCTTGCATAATTATTTTTTAAGTTGTCATAGAGGTTTATGCTGTAAGAATAATATAGATGATAGTGCTATAATGAGATCTCTGCATTTCCACAACACCATATTTTTATGCTTTAATGTAGAAGTTCCCAATCTGGATTACACATACCCAAAAAAGAGTATGAGGAGCTTCTCAGAGAGGTATGGTTTTCTTTAAAAAAATTAATTTATTTTTATGGTTATATAGATGTTGAACTTTGATATTTATTTTCTTTCATATTAAACAGAGGCTATAGTAAAGTCAAGAAAGCCAATAGTTCAGAGACCCAAAAGACCAAGATTAGGAATTCCTTTTGTCCTGGATCATGTTCTATCAAAGCTCCAAAGTATTGCAAATTGTTTAGTAAATTCTGATCTGTAGAGTCTTGGTATCATATAAACACTTTAATAAGAACAGTTTTCCTAATAGGGACATTAGAAAATTTCTTGTTGTTGCAGATTACTTGAGGAAGCATGATATACATATAAAGAGTCATGAAGTCACATGGAGTCAGAAGATCTGAATTGTAGTTCTAGATCTGTAACTTACTAGCCATTCAATATTTAGCACTTTACTTAATTTCCCTGGGCCTCAGTTCCCTCACCTTTGAAATAGAGGCAAGGATACCTGCATTACCTGTCTCAAAGTGTGATTATGATGCTCAACCTAGAGAATAGGAAGGTTCTTTGTATCAGTGAAGTGCTAAGAAATAAAATAATAAAAGCTAGCATTTAAACAGTACTTTATAGTTTGCAAAGTGGTTTACAAACATTACCTCATTTGATCCTCATAGCAATCCTGAGACATAGGTGCTATTATTATAATCCGCATTTTATAAATGAGGCAATTGAGGCAAACAGATTAAATTAATAATGACTATTGCAAGTATTCCTTTTCTTTTGTTTGCCCTTTCTCTTTTCTTTTCTCTCTCTCTCCTTTCCCTTTTTATATCCTATCTCTTTCCTCTCCCCTTTGCTTTCCCCTTTCCCTTTGCCTGCCTCCTTTCCCATTTCCTCAGAAAAGAACAAGAGGAAGACCTGCCTCAGATTGTGAGCATTTTTGTGTGTGAAAGATTTATGGAAAAAACAAAGACAAAAACTACACAGAATGGGCAGATTGGGAGAAATGCCATATGCAGTGGTGGAGGGATAAATCCACTAGTGAGATTAAGAAGCCATCTCAAATAACCGTGGCTCCCACTAGTGTAAGAGATCATGTTGGTGGGAGGACAAATGCTTTTTTCCTCTCCAAGCTCAGGGCATGAAAGGGATTGATCTGACTGATTTCAGTTATCAAAGGATAATTTTATTCATATATTTCAGGGGCTAGATAGGTTTCTACATTAATAGAGGCTTCTGTTAATGTATCATAGATACATTCTAATGGGGGTCTCAGCATATAGAGCCCTTAAACTAATAAGGTTTTAGGTGTCCTTAGTATATTCTCATAATACTCCTTTTAATGTCAGTGAACATGTATCAGAGAAGCAAAGACTTCATAGTAGAGAAGAATGCTATAAAGTGATCCATCTATTTTCTCTGCAGAAATACTGAAGTAACTTTAAGCTGGATTATTTATGAAAAGAACACCCATGGCTCATTCTCATTTCAGGTAGTATAAACTGAACTGGTTTTGTGTTATGTTTCTAAGCTTCAGTTGTTAATGTCTATAGGCTTGGCAGCCATCATAATTTATGCTTTTAATTATATTTTTGGGGCTGTAAAATCATATTGTTTCTTTACAGCAGTGAAGTCACTATGTAGCAATGTCCTTGTCATAAAGCAATGGGACATAATGAGAACATGATTGGAAAAATCATAGGAGAATGATGACATATTTAAAGGTGAATGGAAAAGATTTCATAAGTAAATAAAAACAGTTTAAAATCACACTTTATGGATAGAGCCTGGGCACATGGCTTTTAAAAAAATTACAAATGCAACATATTAATTCTATGAAATTATTGTATCTAGTTATCGTCTTCCTCTCCTTTTAAAATCACATTTTTATAAAGACAGGAGAGATGTAAAACCTTTCCTTGGGCTGGACAGTATTGCATCTGACTTACCTGAAAGATTTGAGAATCTGTTTGATCCAGGATGGTCAAACCAACACCATGGTCACTTTAATCACTATTTCCTTCTTCTTCTTCTTCTTCTTCTTCTTCTTCTTCTTCTTCTTCTTCTTCTTCTTCTTCTTCTTCTTCTTCTTCTTCTTCTTCTTCTTCTTCTTCTTCTTCTTCTTCTTCTTCTTCTTCTTCTTCTTCTTCTTCTTCTTTCTTCTTCTTCTTTCTTCTTCTTCTTCTTCTTCTTCTTCTTCTTCTTCTTCTTTCTTCTTTTTTTTTTGCTGAGGCAATTGGGGTTAAGTGACTTGCCCAGGGTCACACAGCTGGGAAGTGTTAAGTATTTGAGGTCAGATTTGAACTCAGGTCCTCCTGACTTCAGGGCTGGTCCTCTATTCACTACACCAACTAGTTGGTTCAAAAGCCCAGATCCCAATGGCCTGAATTATTGCAGGTCTTCCCACTCAGACCACGAGCTCTGTTTGAAGCCTAGCTTGCATAACTATTATCAAAAGTATTAAAGGCATTTTTATAGAAGCTCACCGTCTTCTTTAGGGGCATCTGGATTGTGTAGAAGATAGAATGATGGGTCTGGAGTCAGGAAGATCTGAATTCTAACCTGGTTCAGTTTAATCTGAAGATACACAGACACTTCTTTGGTCAACTCATCTAACCTCTAACTCAATTTCCTAAACTTTAAAATAAGAATGATAATAGCCCTTGCCTTCCAGAGTTGTTGGGGAGAACAAATTGAGATAATAATACTCCATTAGATTATTAACTCTTTAAAGGCAGGGACTATTTTTTATTCTTTTAGTATCCCAGTGTTTAGCATAGTGCCTGATACATAGTAGGTGCTTAATAAATGTTTATTTATTGACCGAGTTGTAAAGCACTTTGATTAATGCTTATTTCTTTCTTTTCTTTGCTGTTACACTCTTAGGGTCATTGGGTCTTTTTATTGGGTTTGCAGATAATCTCTCTTATATATGTTGTCTCTTCTATTATTCTATTTTATTCTATTCTAAGAATTAGAGAATATTTTTTTCCTTTTGTAACCCCAACAGTAAACACAGGTCTCTGCACATAGTAAATGGTTAGTTAAAGTTTTTCATTCATTCATTGATTCATTTCATTCATTTAGACTTTTAGAGAGGATCCTTGATCTTCCCTGGTAACCCATGGCAATATTTTGCAGTACTATTTGCCAGGAATAGTTCCCCTAAGAACAAACCTCTCAGGTTGCAGCTTATATTAATTTACCCATGTTTAGTCTTTTGTGGATCCCATCTTCCACATAATCAAACACACTCTTCCATTTGCCATTTAAAGCTGTTCATGACCTGGTTCCACCTTACTTTTTCAGCATCACTATGCATTATTTTCTTTTACATACTTTACAGTAGAGCCAAACTGACCCTTCCCGTTCCTTAAATGGAACCTTTAATGTCCATCTTTATTCTTTTTCACAGGCTGTTCCATGAACACACCCCCTCATCCCAATTTACCTCTTTCTTTCTTCTGCCTTAGAATCCTTTTGAAGTTGTTCAGTCATTTCTGATTCTTTATGACCCCATTTGTTTTTTGTTTTTGTTTTTTAAGCAAAGATACACCAGTGATTTGCTATTTCCTTCTCCAGTTCATTTACCAGAAACAGAGACAAATAGGATTAAGTGACTTTATTAGCTAGTAATTGTGAGGCTGGATTTGAACTCAGAAAGACAAGTCTTCCTGACTTCAGGTTTGGCATGTTACTAACTGTGCCACTTAGCTGCCCTGTTACCTTTAGAATAAATTATCAATTCCTCCTTACCTTTTGCAAACTAACCTCTTTCTTCCGTCCCAGATTTCTTATATATTACTCTTCTCTGCACATTCAGCAATGCAAGTATAATGACCTTTTTACTGTTCTGCACACTTTATGCTGTTACCTATCTCTGTGTCTTTGTCTGTTCCCCTATTGCCTATAATTCACTTTCTTCGTCTCTCAGAATTCTTGATTTCCTTCATTACCCAACATGAAGTTTTTTCTGATCCTTTCAGGAGATAATATAACTATCTGGTATTCATTTTATATATAGTAGGTATATGCTATATAGTATAACCATATATTGTCTCCTTTTTAAAGGGACTAGCACTTTTTTTTGTATCCTCACTAATCAAAACACTGTATGATACCTAATGTATATATATATGTACATATATACTTTCAGATTATTTGATCAAATCTAAGATCCTTTTAACTCTCATCATCTTATTCCATTATTTGAGTCATTTTCAGCAATATAAAATATCAATCACTTCCAAAATTAAAAAAAAAAAGATAAATGCCAATGAGCAGAAATAGACAGTGATCCAAAAAATTTTTCTTTGATAGGGAGGAAAAATGGTAAGGAAGAAAAATGGGAAAACAATTAGGAAATTTAGAGATAGGCTAATCATTTTGGTTTAGTAGAAAGATTGAATCTAAAAATTCAGGGAAAATAAAGAATTCAAGCCAGTACCTCTTCTAAGCTTATTCACCAAGTTGGCACTACTATTCCCAGTTTGAAACCCCTAGAAGGTCACTTGATTACTTCTCCCCTTAGGTGTACAGGGATAATATTGAAGGGTTGTGTCTTCTAACACAGTAGCTTCTGAGCCCCCACTAATGTGTTTTCCATTATCAAACAAACAGTTAAACTCTATTGGCTTTTATAAAAGATATTTCTTGAGAAGGTATAGCAAGAATAGTTGGTATAAAATGCTCCTCACTATCTGAGGCATATTTTCTCCTCATTCACAAAATCTCTAGGGGAAATGGTTTCAAACTAAAAGTAGAAAAGTAGTGAGGCACACATGTTCAGACATTCAAATTCCCTTTTGAGACTGCCCTTACATATAGCTCTGGGGTATGAGGATTGGAATTGTTTTCTAAAGTCTTTAGCTAGCCCTTCTCCCCATCACTTGAATTCACAATACTATTATTCTTGGATGATTATATTTCTATCTGCAGGCACTTCTCCTTTGCCCATTATTGCTCCAAGAAAATACTGTTCTTTTTTCATCCTATACTTGCTGATGACTCATTTAAACCAAATAAATGCAATTTTTTTAAAGTTTTATGAAAGCTTTTTATTTGCAAAACATATGTATGGGTAAATTTGCAACACTGACCCTTGCAAAGCTTTCTGTTACAAATTTTTCCTCCTTTCCTCCACCCCCTCCCTTAGATGGCAGGAAGTCTAATACATGTTAATTATGTTAACATTCTTGACAAATTGAATATGTGTATACATATTTATATAGTTATCTTGCTGTACAAGAAAAATCGGATCTACAAGAAGAAAAAAATCTGAGAAGGGAAACAATGCAAGCAAACATCAATAGAGAGCGTGAAAATGTGTTGTGGTCCACATTCAGATCCCTGTCTCTGGGTGTATATGACTTTCTTCATCACTGAACAATTGGAACTGGTTTGAAACATCTCATTGTTGAAGAGAACCATGTCTATCAGAATTGATCATCCTATCATCTTGTTGTTACTGTAATACTTTTAAAAGAAATCTATGAAGATAAGTTCAGTTACCTTGATCCTGTTTAACCTAACACTTGATCATTTACTAATATGATAATTTAATTTAATTTTAGAATTGTTCTCTTAAAAATGGTAATAGACAAATAAAAAGAAAGAAAAGATTCATTTCTAGTGGCTAACTCCTTTACATTTTCCTTACCTGTCAATATGTCCATGGTGGATTCCATTGGGAGTAGGAATGCAGTAGTTCAGTTGCTTATGGAGTTAAAAAGTCCATTAAAACATATCTTACATAATCAGAATCTTCAGTGTCATTCATGTTTTGGCTATGTCTACAAAATGTCCAATGGTAAACTGAGGCAATTTTCAAGAAAACAATAAGACCACACTTTCTTCAATATTTGGTGTAATTTGGTTAGATATTTTTGGTTTTGTTTTATTTTGTTTTTAATCCCAAAATATCAGACAGATGTCTTAATTTTCCAGTTTGCTTTTTTCTGTGTTGACTTAGGCCTTATATGCACAATGCCAGAATAACTATAATATAGTGAGAAGAAATAAACTAAACTGGTTATTTCACTTCCTTGAATTATCCAGACAGAGCTACATAGAGACACAGTAAAAAAAAAGTCTTCTTCCTATCCCCTAATATGCTTAAAAAGTTTTGATATGCTTAAAATTTTTAAATACAAGAAGAGTTGTTTTCCAAATGACATTTTCTATTCTTTACAGAAACCATATTAAGAGTATTGGCTGTTTCTCTAGTAATCATTTTACTGCCCATATTAAACAAACAATTTTTTAGTTCCAAAAATAACACATAGAAGGACATACCTTCAACCACATTGAAAAATATAAAAATAACACACACACAACTTGAAAAAAATTGCTTACTTTTAACCTTTGCTAAAAATCTGCATATAGGTCACAGGGGAAGAAGGTAAGTATGAGTTAGTGTGGGAATGAAAGCAGATACAGTGGTATATTCATTGCACTCCTCAAATAGCACTTAAAATAGGGATTTTTAAAAAGGTTTTCAAATGAGCCTTATTTACAAATGAAGTTCAATTCTACTTGTACTATAAACAGCTCATTTATTTTGTAAAGTAAGTCATAACTAACATCATAAAAGTAAGACATATTTTGTTCTTAAATGAAAACCATCAAATACTCATAATCAGAATAGGTGAACTTTTTTTTTATAATTTTTCATTTAGTTCCCTTCATGCTTAAATTTCTCTTTGTTGAATTTTTCTTAGAGATAATCAAATAAGGATGTTTTGTCTTTAAATTGCACATTCTCCCATAACTAATTAAAAAGCATTCTATCATACATCCTAGAAATTTGCTGGATTTTTGCTCTCCTTTTTTTTTCCATACCGGGAGAAGATTTCAGCCAAACACTCATGCACTTTTCTTTGTTTAAACTCATCTTCAGTTACAAAGCTATTTCTAACCTGAGTGTTACTTTTAAAGTGACTTGTACACATGCCAGTTTTTCTGCATGTTTTGACAAATGACACATTTCCTTTGGTGCTTCCTTGTGGGTAACAGGGTGTGAGGATGTGGTGGTGGAAAAATTTATTACAGTTATTTTGTAGTTGATATTAAAGAACGTGATGTATTATACCAGGTGTCTGACCTTTAAAGATCTTAGGACCTAATTCATTACAACATAAAATTTACATATTATTCAACTTTGCTGCAGATCTTTTATGAACAAGCCTTGGTGTATGTGTACATCAGAATGAAAAGAGAAAAAGTATAAAGCTTCGACAAAGAGATCAAGGGCTACATTTAGAACACAAATATGGGTGATACTTCTATTGACTTAAGTGAGAGGTATGCAATTATCCATATCTTGAATTTGAGCCAAAAAATGCAAAGCAAAGTAATAGGTATAGGATGAGTTCTGTTTTTTTTGTTTAAAATATGCCTAGCTTTTCATAGATAATCAGAATAGGATATACTGTTAAAATGATTTGGGGATAATCCTTGATTTAAATAGAGTTACATGTCAAGCTATAAGTCAAGGATAAAGAAAGAAATAGTCCCAGAAAAATAACTCAGGAATTAGAAAAAGCTTACCTTTATTTATTTTATAAGCCATCTGACAGAATTCTTTCTCTCTCTGTCTCTGTTTCTGTCTTTCTGTCTCTCTTTCTGTTTTTCTCTCTCTCATATTTATTCAACCTTAGTCTACAAAATACAAGATGCTAGATACTAAAAAAAGAAAGAAATTTTCATTTTTACAGATGAATTGTAGCATTGAAATAACAAAACAAATACATTTGGAATTTTGTGTCTTAGCAGATTTATAAAAGGAATAAAGTTTTTAGCCAGCAGTGATAAATTCTGTTTCTATGATGCAATTGATTTGAAGAAATTGCTACACTATTATGGATCAAGGTAATGCATCTACAAGTGTTTGTGTTTTTTAAATATCAGAATTTTCTTTTCAGTGAATACTAGAATTACTTTTCATTTTTTCCCATAGAGAAGGCTAAGGCAATTATCTAGAAAAGAGAAAGATCCTAATTTTAAAGTATGCATACACAGTTACATGCAGCAGCAGATGTGAGCACTTTTAAGGTCCAGTTTCAGACACTTTTGGATCACTGAAGAATCAGCAACTGTCTGATTGATATTAATATGCTGCCTAGAGGAGATGACTATGTTGGAGCAGAAATTTATATGTGTTTCTTTAGTTGAAGATTATGAAATAAATTAAAACAATACGGGAGAGATTCTACATCTTAATATAACTTGAAAATCATTAAAAGATCTCACTTTATATCACAGATATGTCTTTATTTTGTTATTTAATTGGAGAAGATGTATTTTCTCCGGCAAAAGGGTGTTTTAAAAATAGTTGTTTGCTGGACATCTGTTTAAAGGTACGCTGTCTTTCTAAGACTTCACAGCTTTTTTTTTTTTTTTTTACATAAAGCAATTGTGCACACCATAAAAATAGAATTCCAATAAGAATAAGTAGCAACTGTAAGTTAAAGTTGGTTATTAGCAACTGCAATCTCTCTCTCTCTCTCTCTCTCTCTGTCTCTCTCTTTCTCTCTCCTCTTCCCTCTCCTCCTCCTCTTCCTCTTCCTCTTCCTCTCCCTCCTCCCTCCCTCCCTCTTGCTTTGCTTTCTCCCTTTCCCCTTTCTCCCAGTATCTCTCTGTCCATCCGTTTCTCCCTCTCTCTCCCTGCCCCCTTTCCACCCTCACCCACCTTTCTCTCTCTTCCTTTCTGACTTTCAGTAGAGGGTGCTGTCTTCCAGTGCTATCTCAAGTTAGACTAGAAGGTCACTCAGCCTATTGATAAATCACGCTGCCGTGATTCCTAACTGACAGCTCAAACTAACATCAAGCTGGATGAGAGAGAACAAAAGGCCATCAAGCAGCCATTTTCTTGACACTTTTATTCAATCACCAGCAGATTGCTTACGACAGCAATAGCAGCTGTTTTGTCTTCATCTTTCCACATTTGATAAAAGGTGTCAACTCAAATTTTTGTAAATAATTCACTTACCCCTACTGCACACACCAGCACTGTTCAGCATACGTATTCTGTGGGAGTCAGATCACTGAGGCAGGTCAGGGCTCAATGATAGCAGCTGAAGGTCATCTGTGATCTAAGAGGAAGCACTGATAAAACTATAACTTCTCTCAAGGTCAAAGATAACATCGATGTAGAAATATTTGTACTGTGGACGAAAGGTTAAACAATAGACACCAGAACCAGGTATTGTTTCTGTTAACATACTAATGATTTCCTTTTGTTTAAGAAACATCACCAATAGCTCATTTTATCAATTATCAGTGCAAAGGGGTTGGAGGGTATATTTTGTAAACAGAAATAAAGTATTTAGACTTCTCTTTTAAGATTTAGTAAGATAAATTGTATTCTGCTAGACATGATGATTTTTACAGAGATCAGAACTACAATTCATATATATGCATATATAAATATAATCTGTGCATGCATTTATATATTTAATTCTTAAAGACTAATAAAGGGGTGACGAAAATTAATGCATCTGGGCAGAATTTTGTTTACCTAATTCATTTTAAATTATACCCTGAAAAGCCTTTAGGTTGGAGACCTACAGAAAAAATAGAGAGGGAATGTGTTTTATATCATAAGAGCTTCATTTATGTTAGGGGCTTAGAGTAACTAATAGAGAAATTCTTGAATTATTGCAAAAAGAGCCTCTATCTGGTCTCGCAGTAACTTAAAGTGCTGAGATTAAAAATGATACATTCTTCAGTGTTTTTTTCCAGTTATATTACTCACAAAATAAATCTAAATAACAAATAGTCACTATTTGGTTTATATTTTTTAATAGGAAAAGTCCATGTGCTTTTGAGATGCTGTCTTAGCTCCAAATGCTGGGGAATTTATCGCCTGTAATTGATGCCCGTGAAGGGCAAAGTGCAGCTTCCTTACATTTTCTTCTATTCATTCTACCTCAGGAGGAGAATGGCAATAACTCTTATAATTCTGTTGGCACTGGTGTTAAAAGAATGAAATGAACTTGGGTAATGATGGCTATTCCTCTAATAATACCGAACTTCTTAGAAACTATTTTGCCTACAAATCTGATCCAAATGATTCTTTATTGAAATCAGTTTCTATGACTTTTGACCCTCTCCTCTACTCTCCCAGACCAAAAAAAATTGTATTATTCTCACTTATAGCTACAGAAAATATTCTGTAAGCAATGGGTGTGGCAATGAAGATTCACATACTGGGAATGAAAGCCAGTAGATCTGTCTGAAAAAAAAAGATCAATTTAGTGCTAGACAAGTTTGGAAGCCATTGAGTCCAACTCCTTCATTTTGCAGTTGACAAAACTGGTTTTGATTCAGGGACCCTAAGTAACCTGTGTGATGTCACACAGTTTTAGACATGCTAAAGGAGATGAGTGCATATAGGTGGGACCAATGTTGCAAATCTGTTCTGATGTACAGATGTCAAACCACCTAAACTTGGGTGATAGTTCATCACTGTGAATATTTGAATTCACTGTGGGAAACCTTGGAGCAAACTAGAGAGCTAACCAACAGGTTAATTGTTGTCCTATAATGTTTTTCAAATACCCTTTGTTTGCTCTTTTTGGTTTTAGCTTCCATTACTTTGAGAGAAGCCAGTTGGGGTTCATATGCTGTGGGTCTGTGGTACTGTCCTGTGTTACTTCAGAGCAGGTATAAAGTACATTAGAAAGAGGATTTCAGCAGGTAATGATGTATCTGCATATCTGATATTGGATCCTTAGAAACTGAATTCAATTCCTTTATCTTAAACAAGAGCTTCCTGGTGGTAAGAACCAAAGTTTGATTCATGAGTGTTATAAGGGCATGGATAGTATTTTCATTTCTGCAGCTGATTAAATGTAGGGTCTTTAAAAAAAATAAGTTAGGCTGATCCAACCATTCTGGAGAGCAATTTGGAACTATGCCCGAAGGACTATCAAACTGCATACCCTTTGATCCAGCAGTGTCTCTACTGGGTTTGTATTCCAAAGAGATCATAAAAAGGGAAAAAGACCCCACATGTGCAAAAACATTTGTAGCAGCCCCTTTTGTAGTGACAAGGAACTGGAAACTGAGTGCTCATCAGTTGGAGAATGGCTGAGTAAGTTATAGTATATGGATGCTATGGAATATTATTGTTCTACAAGAAAAGATCAGCAGGATGATTTCAGAGAAGTCAGGAAAGACTTACATGAACTGATGCTGAGTGAAATGAGCAGAACCAAGAGAACATTGTCCACAGCAATAAAAAGATTACGTGATGATCAATTCTGATGGATTTGGCTCCTTTACCAATAAAGGAATTCAGGCCATTTCCAATAGACTTGCGATGGAAAGGACTGTGGGGCTGAATGTAGATCACAACATAGTATTTTCACTTTTTTTTTGTTGTTTGATTGCTTTTTGCTTTCTTTTCTTAATTTTTTCCCTTTTTGATCTGATTCTTTTTTTTGTGCAGCATGATAGATTTGGAAATATGTATAGAAGAATTGTACATGTTAACCTATACTGGATTACTTGCTGTCTAGGGAAGGGGATGGGCAAAGGGAGGGAAAAATTTGGAAAACAAGATTTTGCAGAGGTGAATGTTGAAAACTTCTTTGAAAATGAAGGCTAAGGGGCAGCTAGATGGCATAGTGGATAGAGCACCAGCCCTGAAGTCAGGAGGACCTGAGTTCAAATCTGGTCTCAGACACTTAACACTTAACTGTGTGACCCTGGGCAAGTCACTTAACCCCAATTGCCTTAGCAAAAAAATAAAAAAATAAAAAGCTAGTGTTAAAAAATAAGTTAGGCGAGAGCATGAATTGCATGGGGATGGGATAATTATGAAGATGGTGTTAGACCGTATTAAAGAATAGAGTTCTTGGAAATAGGCAGGGTTAAAAGAAAGATTACTTTGGGGTTTGTAATTATAAGGTATAATCTGTCCATTATGCTAAACTGTCTTTTAGGTGTCATTGATAGAAACGTATTCATAACTAAGGAAGTTCTAATTTTCTTGTTCTTTGCTTAGTCAGTATACCTTGGACAGTACTGTACCATATTGAATTCTGGATCCTAATTTTTAAAATATTCACATGATATGTGAATATGAAGCTTCTTGAAACCAGACCATACCAGGATTGGTTAAAAGAATTTGGAATGCTTAGCTTGGAGCTAAGAAAACAGAACTTGAAGGCGTTCTTCAAGCATTTGAAGGGATGCCATGTGGAAAAGGGATATGACTTTTTTTCCCTAGTAACTTTATTTCAGAAGGCAAAACTAGGAGCAATGAGTTGAGCCTGCAGAGACAGATTTTCGATATAAAATAAAGAACTTTCTAAAATTTAAAACTGTCTGAAAGTGAAATGGATTTCTTTAGGAAGTACTCCTTCCTGGTGGATATCTTTAAATGGAAGTTGGATCAACACTTCTAGTGATGCTGTTCAGGGGTAGGTTAGATTAGATGAACTTGGATTCCCATCAGAGATTCCATGACTATCATGCTGGAATTTTAAATCCTATTTTTATTTTCATATTTTAAAACCTAAGCAATACAATCTTTTTCCTATTCCATTAGCTTCCTTTAAATCTCAGTTAAAACCCCACCTTTCACAGGAAGCTTTTACAAGCAACCTCTTCTCTGAGATTAATTTTCATCTATATTGTATGTATCTTGTTTATACATAGTTTTTTGGATGTTGTCTCCCATATTTGCCTGTGAACTCCTTGAGAATATGTACTTTCATATTTCTTTTTATCTCTGAAACCTTATAATAATGTCTGGCACACAGTAGGCATTTAACAAATACTTATTTCTTTGACTCACTAACTCAGAAAGATAGGGACTGCATATTTATACACTCTGACATTTATTAACACTGTCTTGGATTATCAATCATCTTTTTGTATCCATGTCCTATTTTTCCAATTAGATTTTAATTGTCTTCTAGAGCAAGGGAATATATAGAAGATAAATTAATATCTCCTATGCATAGCAGCATGCAGAAAAAAACCCTGTAAAATAGTTTGTTCTTTCTGTTGATTCAGATATTTGGTTATTTAATTGATTGATGAATATTTATCAATTACTGACTATGCACCAAATTAGAGATTATAGAGAATACAAAGAAGCACACCATGGTATATACTCTGTGGACACTTACATTGCAATTGGGAAATGAAATGTTTTGGGTTGTTTTAAATTTGATCACACTCCCCCAACTTTGATGTGGTTATATAAAAACCTGAGTGTAGCCCATAATTGATAATATTTTTTGGTGTATACCTAGATATTTCTCCTTACATAAAGATACATTTTTCGGTATACAGCTTACATTTAGAGATGGTTAGGCCTATTCATGGTCCAATAAATTTAATGGCTTATATTTGGTCCAATAAATTTGGTGTATCAAAAGATAACTAATAACCTAGGGCAGCAAATGGTAAGTGCTATATGAATTGTGTAGACAGATTTTTTTCTAGGATTTTAAGAGAGAAGATAGAGATCATTTCTCCTGGAGAGGTAAGGTAAGGTTTAAGCAAAACCTTGCAGATTTGACTTCATAAAAGGGAGTGGGGATGGTTTTTTTTAATGAGGACATAATAATATAAAGAAAGGCATAGAACTTATAACACAATTTGCTATTGTGTTATAGGCCTTTGGAATCCATTATGGTTTTTGAATAAGGGAGTAACTGATTAAAGTGATATTTTAGGGAGATTAATCTTATGTGCTAGATAGACAAAGGATTAGAGAGTCTGAAGATGACAAAACATATAAGGGGCTATATAGATCAGTAGTCTTTACAGTGAGAACCCCATACCTCCGAGGGGCTGTGGAATGACCCCAGGATGCTGATCTTCAATGACTGGGTAAACTTCCAACCTCTCCTCTCCTGTTTCAGTCACTGACCCCTTAGAATTGTTAATTGAAATTCAGACACCCACATTAGCCACACTGCATAGGCAAAATTCCCCAGTGTGCCCACTTTCATTTTCCCAGATCTCCTGATTTTTGTAGGCAACCTTTAGTGGGTTTTGTGTGACTGATGAATAAGAGCTCCATTCACCTCTTCTTTTGTTTTCTGTGGACAAAATGAATCACACAGAATGAGGAAGAGTTGTGATCTGGATTCCAGATGCCATTACATTATATTTCTCCCCCAAACATACCCATTTTCTAAATTTCTAGTCCCTTAGATTTGCATCCTTAGTACTATCATCATTTCTCATTCTCCCCCATCCACCTATTCAATTGCTTTCCAAGTCTTCTCAAGTCTACTTCCAGAATGTCTCTCTTCCATCCATTTCTTCTCCATGAATATTGTGACTATCCTCAATGATTTGGACAATTGCTTCTTCAATGATTTCCCTGATTCAAATCTAAGCCTATATAAAGCCTGACCATATCACTTTCTTACTCAACAAATGGATCTGATTCCCTGTTTATTCCAGTATCACATATAATTTTAATTTATCTGATTTTCCTTTCATTTAGATTTTTGTTCAAGTTTTATCATATACACAATTATTAGACAGTAGCATATAACTATGTGTGTATGTGTATGTAACATCTACACACAAATATCTAGGATAGCTAGGTGGTTCAGTGGATAGAATGCTGGGTCTGGAATCAAAAAGACTCATTTATATGAGTTCAGATGTGACCTCAGATACTTACTGGTATACTGATCTGGGAGATTATTTTAACCCTGTTTGCTTTAGTTTCCTCATCTGTAAAATGAAGTGGAGACGGGAATGGCAAACCACTCTAGTATCTTTGTGAAAAAGGCCCCAAATGAGGTCACAAATAGTTGGTCACAACTGAAAATAATGACTGAATAAGCTATATATGTATATATATATAGATAGCTATAGATATGAGTATATGTGTATGTATGTATATGTATATTATATGTTATATATATATAGGTTAAATACAAATATTTAAACTTTTTACTGATTCCAGCATATCATCAGAAAAATTGTAACTGATTAGTTTATATGATAAAGACCCGAACTAGGGTAGAAGTGGTAGAACTGAAAAAAATATTAATATGAAATGAAGATGACTATTATCTGCCTAGATAATTATATATGAAAAAAAAACTGAGAGAAAATATAAAACAGAGGTAGTAGTGTAGTGGAAGCACTCTGGAATTGGATGTCTGGAGAACTTTGTTGTAAACTTGGCTCTGTTAATGTGAGACTGTGGATCATGGGTTCCATTTTGCCCTTGTATCATGATCTCTTGCAGCAATGATAGCTGGTTGTTCAGGACTTTAATATTCCAGAAAGAGCCTGGTATTAGGGAGATATAGTATAATTGATGTGGAATCAGAGCATCTATGTTTAAATCTTGGATCGCACACTGCCTGTGTGTCCCTAAAAGTAAGACACTTTTAGTTTTAGTTTCCTCACCTATAATATAAGGGAGGGAAGGGCTAGGGCCAGGGATTTTTAAGGTCCTTTCTGGCTCTATATACTGTTATTTTTTCTGTATGTGTAAAATAGCCTGTTCATAACATCTCTCTAATCTCCATCAGAGATACACAGGTGAGCAGGACCCTACTTCAGTAGCAGAACCATTACATTCAATCATAATTTAAGAATTTACCAAATGAAACAATTGTAGCATTTCTCAGGAATGTTGTTCTGTGGCATGAGTTTTTATAGCATAATTGAGAAGATTTGTTATTTTGAGAAAAAAAATCCCTGCTTATTAAACTGAGGAAAGCTAGTACCATGATACTCAACAAGGCTTGGAACTTTTTCATGGATATTATTGGAAATGTGTGCCATATTTGATTGGTATATCTATAGACCTCTGCTTATTGATTGGAATTGTTATGAAAATAGTTATATCCTTTGATTAAATTTCTAAAGCAAAACAAAAGAACAGTGATATCCCTTGAACTCTTACCCAACCCCCAGAAAAACTCCCAATAAAAACACCGTTAGGGACAGTACAAATATCTTAGATGAAAAGGTCCTTTATGTCATACATAAGTATTTTAAAGTTGCCAAAATTACAAAATCAGGAATAAATAAAAAGAACAATAATATTTAGATAACACAAAATATTTTATCAAGATATTTATATGAGGTAACTCAATAGAGTTGGGAGTATAAATAATATCATCCCCATTTTATGAGATTTTTAAAGATTAAGTGACTTGCTTAGGGTCACAGAACTAGTAAAGTCAGGACTGGAATTTGAATTCTATTTCTCTGACTCTTAAGACCAATGTTATTTCTGCTAAAACAAAAAAAAGACAAACAAGAAAATATAGACAGGGATGGAAAAGAGGAGGACTTTGAAGATAAGAAGATGCTCAAAACAAATTGAGAGTCAGAAACAATCATTTTGATTAATCACTTAGTGGAAAGAATGCAAAAAAAAAATAAGGTTTTCTATTAGAACTAAAGTCAGCATAGTTTAAAGTTTAACCAGTAGATTGTAGGTTCTTTAATATAGCTTGTTTGGAAAAGGTTATTACTCATTTTTGAACATCCCTAAGAATGTTTTCCAAATAAAAATGAGGAAGTCACTGGGTTTTATATGTGTTCCATAAAAATGTGGTTAAAAGGGAATATTTATTTTGTAGTAAGAATTCCAAAAAACATTTTTTTCCTTCTGAAAAGAATATCACTTTCTCAGGACATTTATATTAATTACAATATGTAAGGGGAAGAATTAAATAGTGCCTGCAACTACTAAATTTTAAATGTTTCAAATGGTCATCAAAAGTAATTTAAAAAAGGATTCATTAATATTTTAAATTTTTCTTATAAGAGCTGTTTTGTAATTATTAGAGAAGTAGAAAGAGACATTGAGTTCTGGTCATAATAAGTATAGGTCATAAAGGTCTTCCATTTTAAAATAGACAAAACCATAAACTCTTGGTATGTGACCTTGGCAAGTTATTTGAAACTATTAAGTGTCTGTGAATTAAGCTGTGAAACTGCATGCAAAGGCAGCCATTGGAAAGAGAAGAAGCTGTATCCAACTCGAAACAAAAGAATTATATACTTCTCTTTATAGAAAGAAAAAATAAAGGCCAATATGCTTTCTTAAAACAGATGGTTCCAAGGTATAGATTGTTTTTCTTGTTTGTTCCTTTGCTCCTATCCATGTGGTTATTTCATGGCTTTTTCTAAAAATTCTTAGTACATTATGAAAAAAAGAGTCCAATAAACAAGATGATGTTCCTGCTTCCATATGCAAATGGTCACTTAGTAAAGCATATTTTCTAAAAAAAATAAGTCAGTAATTTCTGTGGAATTTTCCAAGATTGGAAAGGTCACAGTTCTGCCCATGTAGCATTGCATATATTTGCCTTTTTTGACATGTATAGGCAGCTGTCAGCTTCTGATTATTGTCAGGAGGGTAATGGATTTTCAAAAAGGAGAAAAGAGTTGATTTCATGAAGTTATAGATCGCTAAACTTGACTTTGATGCCTGGCAAAATTCTAGAACAGATTATTATAAAGATTATATTCAAGCACTGGTAATCACTAAAGTGCCAACATAGATTTTTCACTAAGAAGCAGTAATGCCAAATGAGTAAATGAATTATGACCTCCCCATTCAGGTTCTATAGAGTAGATATTCCAAGGAATAAATTGTATAGCAGCCACAATAATAAGTGTGTTTGTGGCTTGGTTTAGTGTGTGTAGAAGGCTTGTTTTGGAGTTAGGAAGACCTGCCTTCAATCCTCCTGTATCTAATAATTACTAATTGTGCACCTGGAGAATATACTGAATCTCTCGGGTCCAGGAAACTTCCTCAGAGATGATAGGTCACAGAACAGCTGTCATTCTTCATTGGAAAAGGGGATTTTTTAAATCAGAAATTCTCTAGAGTGATGAAATCACAGGTCTGAATCATGGAAAAAAAGCAATATATCAAAGGAAGAATCAAAAAGCTTGAATTTTAGTCCGAGTTCTGCTTTTACTTAGAAGTATGACCTTAGACAAGTTTTTAAATTCTCTCAGGCCCAGTTAACATCAGGGGATGCATTTAGATCAGAGGCATCAAACTCATTCTTTAGTATAGCTGAAATGGATTAAAATAGAAACTTTTAACAAAATAAATAAAAATACAGTACAACATAGATGATATATTTGAGTTGGATTCTACCAGTTTAGATGATCTCTAAGATGTTTTTATAATCTTTATTACTTTATGAAAAAAGGGAATGTCTTAACTTGAAGGAAGTATAGAACCTAAAGGGTTAGATTTAACCATGAGTCATAATAATAGAAAGATTATTTGGAAAAAAATTTCTCCTTTGTGAATGATGACCTATATGTTATTTTATTGAGCTTGTTTCACCCCAAATCCATTGGGGAAATGTATAATAAGAAGAAAGGATTTTAAGGATGGTCTTTTGGAGAAACTGCTCCTCAGATTTGGTACATGGTGGTAGAACCAACATAAATTTTAATTGCTGAGCTGCTTTCCAAAATGTTAGGTCTCTATAGTTCTGTATTCCTTCTTATGTACATAAGGATATAGTTTTTCTTCTTAGAATTTTGTAATTGCAAGTGCCATCTTCCTTGCTCTGAAGAATATAAATGAATTAATACTGCTTTTTATAGAATACACAGATACATATGCATATTTATCTGTGGCTATGCTAACAAATGAAGTCTTGTTAGGATCTTTGTGTTTGGTAAATGATTCCCCAACAGACCTTCCCTAAGGAATTAGTACTTGTATTTGGAATCTCATGGTGAAGGTGTAGGGCTATAAAGGTGTGGGATTTGGAGAGAGGCCATAAGCAACTTTTTAAGGCCTTTGATTTTTGATAAAACAACTGTAGGCCAACCTGCTAGGACATTCTGTATTATTTGGTGTGTTTGCATTAATTATCCCTTATTTCTTATTTTCACTAAATGGATCTAAACATTTTCTTATTCTTTTCCTGATAATAGCCCCATAGACAAAGTAAAGATCTGGGGCCAAATGGTTCCTGACATTCTGAGTTGATCTTCTATAACATTTTAATCTTGAGTAAATCAGTAAACATGCCAGCCCCATAATCTTATCCCTACTAATCAATTAGGGCTCTCAAAGATCCCATAGCAAAGATCTGGAAGTGCAAGGAGCAAGTAGTACTTCTCTCCCCACCAGTCTCTTTGCTGGAACTCCTGAAAAGGACCTAAGTCAAACATAAGTAAAAGATAAAGGTATTCTTATGCAATGAGGGAAAGGTGGTAAGCTGCCGTTTTTTGGATCTGCCAGATGATGACCCTAATCTGAACATAGATTTGAAGGTACATCATTACAATTCTATCTCTAGCTGGCTGCAAAGAATATCCTTGAATTATTCTCTTTTTGGATACTTAAGTCTCCTGGGTAGATTTCATGAGCTTCTTTTCCTCCTGGTTAGTGTAGATGCTTGGATTACCATATGGCCACTCATTTGGAGAAACATTTGCTGCCAAATGAAGGAACTGAAATGGGGAAACTGATCAAGTCTTCCTATTCTAAAATTCCTTAAAACTAAGGAGTTCTTACCTTCATTATTGCGGTGAGTAGCCAGCCTCAATTTATGCCCTCAACTTTTGCTTTTTGGGCTCTCTCTCTCTGGGGAATTCTCCTTCACTAAGCAACCTGAGCTCCTTGGGGACAGGGACCATGTTCTTGTCTTTCTTTGTATATGCATTGCTTAGAACACATCTGGCACATTGTAGGTGCATAATAAATGCTTCACACTAGTAGTGGGAGCTAACACATCAAAATGGGCATAATGAGTTATCATTGCCTCTGTACTAGTTCCTCCTTCTTCTTCTCCACTATGATCCCATCAGTGGTTATCTTCATAAATATTGAAGTCTTCCTCTTGCTCTTTGTCTTACTGACCAGTCTGACTTTTGCATAGCTTACCCAATGCCAGGATCTAATACACTGGATAGATAAGTAATCTTGGGATTTCAGAGTTTATTGATCTCTGTATGCAATTGGTTTGCCTATGTTAAAGTGTTGAGAAAACAGTATTTTCAATTCACCATTGCTGTCTTCAAATTTCACAATGATAATGTGAATTTCACAGTAATAATATACACTGACAAGCAAATAAAGGCAAAGGGGATTTTTCCTAAAGTTTTTCTTTGTAAACTCCATAACCATTTCATAGCAAAGTCTTTTTTAGTAAAAAAGAAGGAAAGAAGAATGTTGTCCTAGGAATTAACATTATTGTTTGAGTTTTTCAATTAATTTTCTATGTGACATTTGATAAGGCATTTAACATTTCTAGGTCTCAGTTTCCTCATCTCTAAAACAAGTGGAGAAATCAGATGACTTCTAAAGTTTTTTTTTTTTCCCCCAGTAGTCAGTATACTATGATTATATGATTCTAAGAAGAAATTGTTATAACTCATGGACAAATTAATGATTCCCTTTTTAGCAATTAAATTTATTTGCCACTTTTTTCTCATGTGAGATGTAAGTAATCACTATATTTCCCTTTTAATATCTATTTTCAGATTTGTCAGATTTTTTTTTCAGATTTTTTAAAAAAATGAGCTTTGATATATAATTATCACTTAAACATATGTGTATATATATGTATATATATATTAATAATTGAGATCTGTCCTTGATGATGAACTTAGATTACTTGTGTATACATGTCCCATATTGGTCCAAATATACAAATGTATGTTTGCATATAAGCTGTATCCTTAAAATTAAGTCTATTTAAAAAAACATTTAGTTCTAAAAAAAATCCCAACACCAATTACATCTTGTAGTCAGATTTTGATTTGCCAGACAGATTTTTGAAAAAAAATACCTTTTTTGGGCCAATATAGTTTGTATATTGACAAATACTTTGATACACTTACAATTTAAATATTTTCAGTAGGTGATGATCTCAGTAGCTTTAGGTTTAAAGTCAGCTCTTATCAGAGAATTTCAAATTTTACCTCCTTATTTTTCTAATTAAACCAAGTTCTCTATTTAATGTAACATGTACTTCTATAAATACCAAATAAAGGTAAATATCTACTAGTCATTCATTGCAATATATTACACATTAAATGGATGATTACCAAGGAAAAAGCTTGTCTAAGCAAGCTTTTTTAAATCAAGTCCTCTCACCTTTCCTCAGAGACTACAATTTACAAGGATCAGCTCTTGCAGGTAGAATATTTCAGTATGTCTTAGATCATATTTCTGGCAATACCTATTGAGTATGTGTGAAATGATGAGTACTTGTTCATTGAAGAGATTTTTATCACTTTATCTGGGATAAGATAGTAATAGCACTTAAGTGGATGCAAGATGGAAAAGATGAAGAAATGACGGAAACAAAAAAAAATACCTCTAGATAGGCTAAAATACCTATAAGGTACTTTTGAAAAATTTTGAACATAGCTTAATGAATCATCATATTTACCATGTATGAAAATGTCAAGAATTCTCTTGGTTCTGAAAAAAAGATTCTCTGGAAAATTTTAGTAATCAATATACTTTTTATTCTATTTCCAGAAATCTTTAAATTTTCATGTATATTACCATCTTTCACATCAAGAAAGAATTATAGAATTCCATCATATGTAGGTAGGCTTATTTTTCAATTGTCAATCATGGACAATCATATACCTACAATCTGACAAGGTAAATATGAAGATCTTTAAAAACAATTTGTAAATTATAAAGGAGTCAGTCATTCAACAAGCATTTATTAAGTGTTTTCTTTGATTCTTTGGAAACAATGGTGGTTATGAATTCCAGGAGAATATTAAACCCTTGAGGCAGGGATTGCTATGTTTAATTTTGTTTCATTTATTTATTTACTTATTATTATTTATTCATTTATTCATTATCCTTGCACTCAGGATAGGGAATAAGATTAGATTTGTGATTTCATTGACATAGAAAACTCCTAGATGAGAAAATTCTCTTTATCAATGCTTATACTCAGGTTTTTTCTGAGTTAGAGTCCTAGAACACTAGAACACTTAGAATACTAAGCCTTAGTCACTGAGAAATTAAGTGTCTTGCTTAGTGCCAGGCAGGCAGTATATGTTTGAGGTTGTACTTGAGTCCAGGGCTTGTTGGCTCCAATATCAGTTCTCTGTACCACAGAGTCTATCTTTCCCCCTATGCTCAGCAGCTAGCCCAGTGACATAGCAGGTATTTTAAAAATACTTCTTGAATGTATAACATATATTGGATTGCTTGCCATCTAGGGGAGAGGATGGGGAGAAGGAAGGGAAAATTTGGGACACAAGGGTCAATGTTGAAAAATTATCCATGCATATGTTTTGAAAATATAAAGCTTTAATAAAAAAATACTTATTGAATTCAATTGAGAAAAGAACTATGCCATATCAACATGTACAAAGTCATCCAGCAAGAAATATAATCTTCAAACTATTTGCAGCTACCTCAGAGTTATTATCCTACTTCTTTCATTGGATGAAGGATGGTGACATACACCTTTATTTCTTATTGATTGGTGGTGTTTGCTTGTGTGTGTGTGTGTGTGTGTGTGTGTAAATGTGTGCACATTTGTGTGCAATAAGAAATTTTCACTCCACTTAGGAACCTACTATATGAGGATAGCTAGGTGGTGCATTGGATTGAGTGCCTATCCTAGAGTCAAGAGGATCTGAGTTCAAATACTGCCTCAAACACTGTATATACTATCTATGTGATCCTGGGCAAGTCATTTAACCCTGTATGCTTTGCCAAAAAACAAGCAAAAATTCCATCAAAATTAAAAGAATCTACTATGTACTAGCTACTTATGTTAGACTCTGGGAATACTGGTACAAAGAATGAAACTTGATATGATCTCAACTCCCAATGAGCTTATATTCTAATGGAAGAGACAAAAAAATGAAGAAAAAATACAATAGAAAGTGAATAAATACAAATACACACAAAAATTAGTTGAAGAAGGGTAATTTGGGGAATCAATAAAAGAAGGGAAATAGATCATCTGCTTTATCAGGTGCAGATAATCACAGACTAGATAATAGATCACCAAAAATCAAATAATGAAGTATTTAATTAAACTATGTTAACAAAAGTCAAGTCAACCAATAGGAAACATTTTAAAAAACATTTACTATGTGCCAGGCACATAGGAAGTATTAATTGTCTGAGACCAGATTTGAACTCAGTTCCTCCTGACTTCAGGGCTGGTTCTCTATCCACTGCGCCACCTAGCTGCCCCAGAACATAGAATATATTATACAAAATATATATTATGTGAAAAAATATATACATATATGTATAATATATATTTTACATACCCACAGAGACAAGTTAAATTCATACAAATACAAAACAACTTTGAAATGTGGGAGAAAACTAAAAACTGGTACCCAAGATGTGCTTTGAAGGAATTTATTGTGAGATGAAGAGGGAAAATAATATAGGCACAGTAGGACAGTCTGCAAAAAAAAGTGTATAGAGAAGGAGGGGATGCCATGTATGGGGAAGAGTAAGTAGACCGTTTTGGCTGGATTACAGAATGTATGAAAGGAGCAATAGATAATTAGTCCAGAAAGATAGCTAGGACTCAGATTAGCAGCTAGGAAATGCAATAGATACCACAATGGACTTGAAGTCAGGCAGATATAAGTTTAAATCCAGTCTCAGACATTGACTAGCTATGTGATCCTGGGCAAGTCACTTAACCCTATTTCTGTTTCAGTTTCCTCATCTATAAAATGGAGGCAATAATAGCACCTACATCTCAAGATTGGATTGGATTACTCAGAACAGTAAATTAAATAGTATGTGTAAAGTACTTTGGAAACTTTAAAATGCAATATAAATCCAATGCTGTTAAGGAGCACAATTAATATTTCATCTTAGAAGCAATAGGGATCCAGTGAAGATTCTTGACAAAGGGACTGCCATGGTTAAAGCATTGTAGATCATTATAAACCATATGATTACAGAGGTTCAATATCATGTTGTCACTTGGTTGTTGGGACAAAGAATGCAATATCTTTTAAAAGATTTCTCTCCTCCAACTAATGTTTGAGCTTTAAAAAGAAGGATCCCATGATAAATGCAGTTGAGACTATAAAATGCTATGCTTTGTTGAAATTGACTTAATATGGGCAGCCTGGTCAACAAATATTTCATATTTGGAGATGTGTTTTCATTTGGTCCTACCCGTACCATAGATAAAACAGTCCCATTTGATTTCACAGAGAGAATTTTATTTAAAAAAATTAACACTTATATCCCAGCAATATTTACTTTCATGAAGTAAATATTCTTCCTTTTTTAAAAAGTGAGATATTATGGTAAGATAATCTCAATGTTGTAAAATAAATATTAGCTTTATAATGAAAGTCATGATATTTCTTATCTGGTGTATGGAATTTGCATTTCTCTCAGGAGATGAAAAGCTAACATTCTCCCAAGACTTCCTCATGGGGGAACATAATAATGCTGATTTTAATCCCTAATTACCCTTTGCAGCTCATCTGATAGTGACAGTTCATTGTTTGTGTTCTGCAGGTTCTAGTTTATTTTAAAGACAGATCTTTTTTTTTTTTTTTTTTTTTTTTTTGACTCAGGTCAGAGACTGATTAATGTGATACTTCTGAAAATACAAGCAATGATGATTTGAGTCGTAGAAAGAACTCTTGGCAGGAAATACTAGATAGAATCAACATTATTCAAGAAGGAATCTTTTTACAAAAAAAAAAAAAAGAGAATGATCTTACTAGCACTTATTTGAATGAAAAGGTAAAATCCAATTAGAAAATGTTTGATCAGAGCTCAAAGGACAAATGTAAGTGACTTTTCCTGATAACTAGCTGTTGCCTTGATAAAGTTATTGCTCTGGAAAGACTGAAGGGCTCTACTTTTCCAGCACAATGATTGTCCATGCTTGGTATATTTTTGCTGTAGTTCCAGTTATGAATGCTGTTAGTGACCCATTAATAACCACAATATGAATGAAATGTGCTGCCTAGAAAATGAGGTTGCCTGACTCTCATAAAAGACCATTTTCTTCTCATAATTTATGAGATGTGTTGTCCACACAAGTGCACTATTCCAGGTTGGTCAGTCTTGGCACTGCCTCTGAGTGTAGTGTTAATGTTGAATAATTTTAATGGTTGACTGACAAAATACTATTCCCAGCCGCACACTCCTTCCTTCCTTGATTATAAACACTAAAGGTATCAGATCAATTTTCTTTCTTCTTTAAATTTCTTAATCATTACAAACAACTGAAGCAACCCATACTTCAGGTCAAAAGGGGTGGGGTAAGGGAAAAACCAATCAAAAGATATTTATTGAATAGTTAATGTATTATACTATTTGGGGACAAAAAGCAATAAAAAACATAGTCTTTGATGACAAGATTCTTATGGTCCTTGGAAGACAAAATTGACATACTTGAAAAATGAGAAATGATAAATATAAAGTAGAAATTTTAAAAAAGATTTTTATTTTCAAAACATATGCAGTTTTCCATTTTCATCCTTGCAAAACCTTATATTCCATTTTTTTCTCTCTCCTTTCCCCTAGATGGCAAGTAGTCCAAAGTATGTTAAATATATGCAATTCTTCTATGCATATTTCCATAATTATCCTGCTGCACAAGAAAAATCATATCAAAAAGGAAAAAAATGAGAAAGAAAAAAATCAGCAAGCAAATAACAATAAAAAACTGAAAATACTATGTTGTGATCCACACTTAGTCCCCACAATCCTCTCTCTGGGTGAAGATGGCTCTCTCCATCACAAGACCATTGGAACTGGCCTGAATCACCTCGTTGTTGAAAAGAGTCACCTTCATTAGAATTTATCTTCTTATAAGTTTGCTCTTACTATTTACAATGTTATTTTGGTTCTACTCATTTCACTTAGTATCAATAGTTCATGTATGTTTCTCCAGGTCTTTTTGAAATCATCCTGCTAATCTTTTTTTAATAAATCAATAATATATCAAAACATTCATATACCATAATTTATTCAGCCATTCTCCAACTGATGGACATCCACTTAACTTCCAATTCCTTGCCATTACCAAAAGGGCTGCTACAAACATTTTTGCACATGTGGGTCCTTCTCCCTTTTTTATGATCTCTTTAGGATACAGGTCCAATAGAGACACTGCTGGATCAAAGGGTATGCAGAGTTTGATAGCTCTTTGAGCATAGTTCTGTATTGCTTTCCAGAATGGTTGGATCAGTTCCCAACTCCACCAACAATGCATTAGTGTCCCAGTTTTCCCACATCCCCTTCAACTTTCATCATTATCTTTTCCTGTCAACTTAGCCAATCTGAGAGGTGTGGAGTGATATTTCAGAGTTATCTTAATTTGCATTTCTCTGATAAATATTTTTTCATATAACTAGAAATTGTTTTAATTTCTTCACCTGAAAATTGTCTGTTCATATACTTTGATCATTTATCAATTGGAGAATGTCTTGTATTCTTATAAATTTGAATCAATTCTCAATTCTCTATATATTTTGGAAATGAGGCCTTTATCAGAACCCTTGAATGTAAAATTTTTCCTCAGTTTACTGCTTCCTTTATAATCTTGTCTGCATTGGTTTTGTTTGTACAAAACCTTTTTAACTTAATATATTCAAAATTATCCATTTTTCATCCTATAATGTACTCTAGTTCTTTGGCTACAAATTCCTTCCTTTTCCACAGATATGAAAGGTAGACTATCTAAAGCGAAAATTTTTTGTCCATTTTCAAGAATAAAGAGTGTAGTATGTTAGAAAAGCATGGGACTGTGATCAGAAGAAATCTGGGGCCAAACCCTGCTTTTGACAATGGCTAGTTATATGAATATGGGCAGGTCATCAGCTTTCTGAAGTTCAGTTTCCTCATTTGGGGATAATAATCAGTCAACAATAGTTTAAGAGTATATTATATGTTAGACTATCTGTATAGTACCTATCCTCTTCTCTCTCCAAATTGTGGGAATCAGATGGGATAATATATATATATATACATATATAAAGTGCTTTGTAAACCTTAACAAATTAACTATATAAGTGACAGTCATTCTTCTTATTACTTCATTTTTAGCATAGGCAGAATTTTATTTGGATATTTCCTTCACCAACAGAAATCAAAATTCTTTTGCAACTTAGAGGATCTTTGAACTCTACTGTCACCAAAAGACCATTAACAATCTTATATTGAAACTAATAGATGCTTTTAGAGCTTGTGTTACATTGTCATAACTTTTGAGAAACCAAGTTTTATATTCATAACTTAGGTGTTTATGAAGTACAAAGTATTTAAAAAAATGAAAACAAAACAATCAACTTTACACAGAGTTTGAGAAGTCTTTGCCTGCATGCTCAAGGAGATAAAAGAAAGATTTCATGTCCACTCAAACTATAGCAATAGTTTTTAAGGGTTTTTTTTTTGGTAGTAACAAAGAATTAGGAACAGAACATACCCATTGATTAGGGAAAAGCTAAACAAACATGGTACAAAAATGCAAAGGAATAAAATTGAGCCATAAAAATGTTGAATTAAGTGAATACCGAAAGAATGAGAAAGCATATAAATTGATGCCAAGTGAAGTAAAGCAGAAGCACAAAAACATGATAACAGCAATGTAAATGGAAAACAACAAAAACATTCTCAAAGTGAATGATCAAGTTTGTCCCCAAAGAAGAGTGCATCTCCCTTCTTTCTCTGGATAGGCTTTGTGTGTGTGTGTGTGTGTGTGTGTGTGTGTGTGTGTGTGTGTGTGCATGTGTATTAGGGGAGGGAGAATGGAAGAGGGGACTGTGTATATGAAATATTGCATTTGATAAGTCAGCTAAATTTGCTGACTTTTTTCTTTTAATTTTTTTGTTATAAGGTGTGACCTTAAAAAATTGAGATGTGGTTTCTGGGTAATTATTCATTTTATTGATAATACTAGCATATTATTAATTTAAAATGATGGTCATTTGGCCATCTTTCTTGGACCAAAGATGGCCCATGGGGGTGGACTTAAAGTTTATATGATCTTGGAAGAATGGATGTTTCTGAAGGTAGTAATCAACTCTGATTGGTTAAGAAGTAATGAGAAAATGAATATTATAATGAGATGCGGGTTTATTCCATTGAGGGTCTTTGCGTTTGTGACACTGAGGACTCAGTCTTGGTCAAAGTCAAATCAACCATCTGACAAAAGGGAAAATCCACATTTTCCCAGACTTGTCCTACCAATGGGTGAAAATCCATCAATTCATTTAACTTTTGAACAGTTCTAAGTTCTTCCCCTTAGTATCAGCTTTGAATTTCAAAGTCTGCCTGGATTAATTTACAGAGTCTGATTTCTGAATAAGGAAGTAGAAAAGGGGAAAAACCTTCATCCTAATTCAATAATTAGTTATTAAATATAAGAAATAAATAATTTCTCTCAAAGGAAAGATTACTTGATAGGGAAATGGAGAGGGATATATTTGGAAATGTAGGTGACATAACAAAAAGTATCAATTAAAATATTAAAAAGTAATTGTATAAAAAAATTACATTTGGTGTCTAAAAGAAGATTGTCTCAGTCTTATTTAATCTTTGCTTCCTTGGTATCTTTGATCAGTGCAAAAGTCTATATTTCACAGACATAAGACTGAGTAAAAATGTGGATTTCTCACAGGTTCTACTTAGATGTTTTATAATATCGAGATCATTGAATTCTAAAAGGTTGTACTAGTGAAACACAAGTTCTGGAAGATTCTACCAACCTGGTAAGACTTTGAGTTAAAGTCAGAGTAAAGGTTACATGTCTGAGCCCTGCTAAGTATGGAGACACTTGTTGCTAGAAAATAGTTAATGTTTTGAGGCCATTGTGACTATTGAACAAAATAGAATACCTCTGTGCAAGCTCTTTCTAGTTTTGTAATGATGGTAATAGTGTGTGTGTGTATATATATATATTATATATAATATATACAATATATATAATAATATACATTAATATATATATATATTAATAGTATAATGGTCCTAAGAACTTTTGGTGTTCTTTCCATAAGATCTTATCCAATGACCAATGAGTTTTTGTACTACTAGGGACTAGTAATACTAGAAAAGGCAATACTAGCAAAATAAAAAGGCAATTGTTGGGGAGGGTATGGGAGGTGAGATACATCAATGTATGATTTCTACTCCTAATACAAATAAAAGCAGAAGACATAAAGACATTTTCTTTAGCTAAATGCGACCACAACATACAGCTTCTACTTGGGGTGGGAAAAGGAAGGGGAGAGGTTGAATAAAAATAACTGTTTTAATTGTTATCATCCTATGTCCCAGAGCAGCAAGAATAATTTTATGAACCGTATTGTTTATATTATAAAATGTCTAACGACCAGAAGGAGCTTGGGAACAAATTTCTGCTGGTGGTAGTGTTGCTATAGAATGAAGGCAGTGAATGTTCAGTAGCTCTCAATTTCCTCTCTCCTCTTTGAAATGTGCTTGGTGAGGAAAGTCTGCCATAGTAGTCTTTCAGAATAAAGCAGTAGCAGCATTTGCTCACAGGGCACTGCTTTCTGAACTCATGGTATCTCTAGAGATATTTATATTGATCTTCAATAGCTCTGGAAAATTTATGGAATATAACATCAGTCCTATTTTATCCTGTGTTACTTTCTGTTTGGTCTGCCTCAGTACACTTTTACTTAGCAAAATCTTTCCTCACTGAAAAAAAAGAAATTCTTTCTGCCTGTTTACCTTTATCTGTTCAGTAGATAATAGGACAAATGGCCTTGATTTTGTTGGCCAACACAGTTTTTTAATCAAATTTTAAATGTAGGAGAAATGAATATGAGCATTTAGGAAAAGAATAAAGCTTCTCAGTTCTGGATAATCACTTAGACAAACTAAAGAAACAATAAGAGTAGGAAAAAAAAGAATGATTAAAAACAGGGAAATTCTTTTCCCTGGAGAGGAGAAGAGAAGGGAAGGGGAAGATGGTTACTGTCTCATCCATCTAGCTCATGCATTGGTTCAGTAATACAGGGCACCATCCAACACTTTTTGTTTTTACTATGTGCCTCAAGTGAAGACCTTTAGTTAGAATAGCCCTATTATTGTGGCTATAATGCCACAGTTCTTCCTGGATCAATTTTGTATTAGCTTCCTGGCAGCTTCCTTCTCAGCAATCTCTTCCACCTCAAGGTCAGGAATAAAACTCAGGAACAGGGGAATGTTTGTGTATCCACTCCCTGCCAATGCTTCTGATTTCAATATTCCTATGTATGGGGTCAAAATATAATATGTATTACATTAAAACAAACCTCCAAAAACAGTTACAGCTTGTGTGAATACTGGTTATGGAGGCTGAAAGAGCAATACTATGAAAATCTTACCAAGTTAAATTAAATTAAACCAGCAATACTTAATAACTTTCATATGTAAATACACACTGAAAACTGTGAAAAATAGTAGGTAAAAATGCTAGAAAAGATAGTTCAGAAATTATAACTCTTGTCTTATGTGGCCTGATCTTTTAAATTTTCAAATCTGGAAGTAAAACTCATTCAAGTACCATAAAATTTCATATGAAGAAGGGATTAACAAACACAAATAAACAAAGCATAGTCATGATACTACTTTATAAGATACCATAAGAGACAGTGAGACGGCTCAGAGAAGGCTCACCTTACTTGAGAGAGGGCTATCTTTTTTGTATCTCTTATCTATTGTATTTTGCCCATCTTTGTGTCTACCTATTTGCCTTCAACCCAGTTAAAGGATGTATTAAAACTGAGAGTTTTGTTGCTAAGCAGAGATTATTGTAGAAAAGATTGGAATGATGCTTGATTCTGACTCCTGGCATGAATTGTTTACAATTATGACAAGTGTGCTAAGACAGGGTATGATACCTCTCTTTTGCCACAGCCAGATGTGGAAAGAGTATATGTATAGAGAGTCATTACCAGAGTTATAGAGTGCTGTTGGTATGTAGTTATCTCACAATTGCAGAGAAACTCTGAACACTACGTTTTTAGCTCATGTAATAAATATGCTTTATACGTGGTTTCCTCTTGAGTCACATGAATTAGTGATGTAAAGAAGAATCTTGGTGAGAAATGAGATACAAACTATACCTAAGCTATATTTGTAGATTTTTTTTGGAGGAAAAAAGGAAAGAACATTATTAACAAACTTATGAAAAATTTTCAACTCAGAATCATACTTCATACTCAAAAAACTTGGGTCAAAATAAGGAGGTAGGTGCTTGTTGTAGTTTCAACTTCCTGTATCCTGTATTAACTCTTTATGCAGGACAATGTCTCACCAATACCACTGGTGCAAATCAGGGCTAAACTGCTTAATTTATGTTTTATGAAATTTATGATTTATGGATTTATGATTAATAGAATTAAAGGAAACATTCTTAGCTATTCCTTTACACATCTCTGAATTTTATAGGTTTAATATACTCCCTACCATACTTACTTTTGTACATAGGGGATCAAAACCTACCCTCATTTCAAAATGAAAGAGTCTAAAAATTATAAATTACTAAAAAATCTCATATGTGTACAGTCATGGATTCTTTAAGAAGAGCCTAAAAAGGCACAGAAATATCACCTTAGAGAGAGGAATGAACGGCACACAAAAGAAATGAAATTGACTATATTAACAGAAAGAAAGATTAGTTATCAGTGTAGCAGTCATTTCAGAATTAGTTGTCTTTGTGTGGTCATATCAGCCACTGGTTAAAGCAAAATTCAAAATGATTATCTAAAACTCTAGCAGCTTTAATTTGATTCTTAATCTGTCAACTTTTGTCCATTTACCACTTTTCAGCATTAAAACATTAACTCAGATTGTTACAAGTTCTGAGAAGTATAAATGCTGCAAAACAGTTGCTGCAAAGATAAGAAAGAAATTGCTCAGAAACTTTATCAACTGACAAATACTTAATTCCCTTTCTAAGCATATGGGTATGGTGCTAAGGACAATATACTTTAAATGAAAGTTACTATTTCTAAAACATGGAATTATTTCTTTTTAAATGGTAAAATGATGAAAGGGAAGTAGGCCTCTAATTGGGGATAAAAATATTTGCTAGATGGTGATGTTAAAAAAATATAGTAGAAAGACTATAGATTTAGCAACCAAGAAATTTAGGATTCTGATTTCCAGTGAGCAAGGTGTTGGATATTGGATAAAATTGCTAAACCTCTATGGTCTATTTGATCAACTATAATGGAGACTTTTTCTCTAGATTATTATCAAGAATGGCTATCCTTGAATGTCGATGGCCTACTGAGCCATCTGGAGGTTACTTATTTCTGGATTCAACCAAGAGAATCCTAGCACGCAGCTTTAGAAAAACAGATCTCTGTTCTATTTCACAAACAAATCTTCATGAAAAAACAAATCAGAGGAAACTAATGTGGAAGATGGAATGAATGCATCATTGCTATTTGATCCATTGCTTAATTTTCTTTGGACACTTGCCTGATTTTTTATTAGGACAACCCTGATTTCTTCTGTATTGCCCATGTACCTCCAGTGCCCATGAGTGATATAATGATGTCATTATTACATCCATGCTCTATGTTTTATAGATTTTAGTCAGAAAAATATTCCTAAGCACCTAATAGGGATTGGTTTTAATGATATGAAAGCTAATTTGTAAAGAATAGTAAGTTTCCTGAGGGGCAATTGATGTAGTAGATATGAAAAGGCTTCATTTCCCACATTTTTTTTTTAAGAGTGGAAAATCCATATGGAATCATGGAGTTCTTCAATGAGGTGTTTTCTTTGAAATGGTAATATCTGGAAAATATCCACATGAGAAAGATGGAAATATTTAAGTGAGTGTTTGTTACTTTTCCCTTTTTTAATATATTTATTTTTGGCTCTGATTTTTTTTCCATTTTCCAGTGCAACTATTTTTTTTTATAAAATAACCTAAAGGTGATATTGACAGGTGAATCAAAGCTGTGAAATTTTAAATCAAGTAATACATTTTCTTTATTGTTTTGGGGGTCACTGGGGGAGAAATGTTTCAAGCTGCAAACTTGATTATGAACAGATATTCCATTTGCTTTGTTCAGTTCATGCAAAAGTTTTTCTGTATCTCCTTCCTGCTCCCTAGTTAACAATTAAGGTAGTTTAAATGAGCTATCTTGGAGTTCTTTTCTCTCATTTTACTTTGCACCCTGTGGTGCTTATCCAAGCTCTTTAAAAGGAGATTTGTGCTTGTATCAGATCCATGAGGTGTGTTAAAAAAGATGAGAAAGTGGCCACTCCTTGATTTTAATAGTCAGTTCTGGTGCTCTGGAGAGAGGTGGGGAGAGAGCAAGGAGTAACCATTAATCTCTTTTTCTAGGTATCAGCTTCAAGAATCACTTTCATTGAGTTGAGTCCTATAAGTGGTCCTAATTAGGTGAGAAACTTACCTTCCAGCCCTATTATTTCCATTCTCTCCCTATTACCTTTGTTCCACTATTATCTGATATCTTCTTATTTATAATGATAATAACTCATATTTATAAAGTACTTTACAGTTATCAAGCATTTATTAAAATATATCTAACATGATCTAGCCCCATGGCAGCTTTGTGAGTGCATTATTACAATACCTTTTTAGCTCCATTTTACAGATGAGAAATACTAAGGCTAAAGTCCATATGCATTTATTAGATACTTGCTATATCCCAGGCATTATACTGAGGACTTAAGTGTGGGAGTACAAAGAAAGATGAAAAAAAAAATAGTACCTGCCTTGATATACATACAATCAGTTAGTTGAGAAGTAGGAAAGAAGAGACCTGCTTTCCTTTCTAAGTGCTCACAAACCATTCCTTTTAATTCTATAATTAAATTATATTAAATTAAATTCTACAATTAATTTTATAATTTTTTTAAAGAACATTAAGTTTATGGACCTCTCGTCTAAACTATGGTTCTTTCTGTAGCTGGCAATTTAACAAACATTTCTTAAGCACTCTCTTTCTGCAAAGCATTCTTTTAGGTACAAGATCTATCCCCCAACCCCTTTTTGAAAATAAAAAAGGTCTATATCACCTTCCCTGTATCCTCCATAATTCAGTTAAGATCTGTGTCAGAGTTCATTCATTACTCCTGAAATTTCTTTCACTATCACCTCATTTTTTCAGACTAAGTGTTTTGAATGTTTAGGGGGCATCTAGTACTTTAATTCCCTCTTAATTAGTTTAAATACATCAATCAATCAGCCAATTGATAAGCACTTATATTAAAGACTAGACAGTTACCAGTGCTATTTACCCTGGGCAAATCACTTAACCCTCTTTGCTTCAGTTTCCTCATCAAAATGAGCTAAAGCAAGAAATGGCAAACCACTCCAGAATTTTTGCCAACAAAACCCTAAATGGGGTGACAAAGTTTTGGGCATGATGGAAACCACATATAAACTAGGGCAAAAACATGTTCTCTGCTCTGACAGATCATTTACCGAACAGAAGTGTTTCTGCCTTAGTAAAGGAAAAAAAAAATTAAAGCAGAAAGTGCAGAGAATGATCCACTTTCTCTGCTATTTCCTACTGTAGGCTCCATCCTTTTGAAGCAAAGTACCTATTATATGTTCTCACTACAAGCTTCATGAGATTATAAATATGAACTATGGCTGTTCTCTTTCTCAGTTACTTTTTGGGTAATTATCCTCCACCCAAGTCCTCCTCCCCCAACAATAACAAACTCTTTCCTTGTTTGTTAGTTTGTGTTTTGTTATCTCCAACTCTTGTTATCTCTGCACACAGAGAGAGGGTTGTGGGAACTGAGTGTGGATCACAACATAGTATTTTCACTCTGTTGTTGTTTGCTTGCATTTTGTTTTCTTTCTCAATATTTTTCTATTTTGATCTGATTTTTCTTGTGCAGCAAGATATTTGTGGAAATATGTATAGAAGAATTGTACATATTTAACATATTTTTGGATTATTTGCCTTTTGGGGAGGCGAGGAGGGGAAGAGAGGGAAAAATTGGAACATAAGTTTTTGTAAGGATGAATGGTGAAAATTATTCATATATATATTTCCCTGAGGCAACTGGGTCATATAGCTAGGAAGTATTAAGTGTCTGAGGTTGGATTTGAACTCAAGTCCTCCTGACTTCAGGGCTGGTACTCTACTCACTGTGCCATCTAGCTGTCCCCCATGTATATATCTTGAAAATAAAAAAAGCTTTAATTAAAAAACTATCACTTTCCCCATTCATAATCTATGGTTATCTCAATCAATTAATCAATAAAAATTTGTTAAGTGCTTACTATATGCCAGGCACTGTGCTAAGCACTGAATACACAAAAAGAGGCAAAACAGACAAATATATACAAAGCAAACTGTATTCAGGATAAAAGGGAAATAATTAATTAGCAGGAAGAAATAGAATCAAATGCCATTCTTTTTTTCTTACCTTAATTAGACAAGATATTTATTTTCTACCATTTTTCTTCCTCTCCAAGGTGTCTCCAGTCATATTTTCTTCCTACTGTCATCTATTAGAATCCAATATATTTTGCTTTCCATGCCTTCTCTCTTTTTTTTCTTTCTTAGAAATTTATGACTTTCTCTCCAATGTTTAATGTCATTGTCATTTCTTTTTACTAATAGTGCTCTTATTTGCTTTGTCGAAAACTTCCACTTCTTGGAGCTTTTCAAGCAGAGAATAGTTAACTATTTTATCTATAACAGGTCTGTTACAGTGGGGATTACTTTTGAGTAAGGGTCGGATTAAATATGCACTGAGATCCATTTTAGCTCTCAAATTCTGTATATGAAAGCAGATGTTATGTATGATGTGGTTATTTATCTCTCAGTCCCATTACTGTACTTAGATATTTGTGAAGTCCTCTGAGCTTACCCACATGAATTGTATTTTAGCTTATACCACTGTGCTGAGGGTGGGGGCAAGCAAAGTGTGACATTTAAAATTAATGGAAAAACTGAGCATTCAGAAGAAGCTTTTTCTTCTAGTTTAAAAACCTGCTGGCAATAGTCTTCCTAATCACCTTGGCCTAGATGCAGTGTGGACCACATAGGAAGACAAGGATGTGCATATGAGTCCATTTGCTAATAGTAGTGGTTTGCAGGAATATGAGCATTAGCTTTGGGTTGTGATTTTTTAAAAAAATAATGGTCTCATATCATAGGGACTGGATGAAATGATCTTGTTCTCTGAAATTGGCTTTGTAGTTCATTGCTTCTAAGTATTATCTAGGTAGCAACTTATTATTCAATCTCTTTAGTTATCAGTATTTCTGCTTTTCTGACCTTGAGGTCCCTTTTTAATCTTTGTTCTCCTCTAGATTACACTATTTAATTTCCTACCTCCCCTTCAGTTTTTATTTATTTATAGGATTTTTGTTTAGGAGTTTGATTAGAAGAGAGAGAATTTTCTTTTTTTCAAGTGTCTTCACCTTTCTTCTACAAAAGTCTACTTCTTCCGATGATGCTTCAGTGGGTAGAGATGATCCTGAGTTCTCAAAGGCTACACAAGTACTCAAAGTACAACACTAACCTTGACAATTCTTACTAAGCTGGAAAGTCTTCAAGTATAGTCATGGTTAAGGAGCCTAAATGATATTTATGAAACTGTGGAGTACTTTCTTTTAAAAATTTTTACTTAACAATTATCGATTTAAATGAATTTTTTAATGTATATAGTAGAAAGGAAAAAGAGGATTGCATATGAAACTGTGAATATCTATTGTAGCTTTCAAAGGGATAGATAGAGACTTTGAGGAGAAAAGAGGAAGTGTGAAATATCTATTGAGAGGAAAGTGAACCTTGCCTCATATTTTATTGGAAAAATTGAGGCCATTCAATAAGAGCTTCCTCTTGTTTCCTCCTCTTCCTCCTCATCTCATATCACCCAGATGCCTTCTGCCAAAATCTCATCCTTCGCCTCTGTCTCATGTGGTGTGGTAACTTTTCTCCTTGTCAAGACATACAAGTGATCCCAATCCATCCTGTTTTCTCTAGTTGATTTTTGCACCTCTATCATTCCCACTTATTCACTTATTTTCAATATCACCCTTTCTACTACCTGTTTTCCTGTTGCCTACAAACATACACGTCTTCCCTATCCTCAAAAAATTGAAAACAACAAACATCCCCCCAAGAAAAAACTCTAATGAATTCATCACTTGATTCATCTATTCCTTTTAGATATTATCTGATGTCTCTCTTCTATTTTGTTGCCTGAGGGTCTTGAGAAGATTGCCTTCAATTGGTGTCTCCATTTCCTTCCCCTTCTCTCCCCCCCCCACTTCTTAATTCTCAACAATCTGGCTTCCAACCTTATTATTCAAATATACTCTCTCTAAAATTACTAATAATCTCTTAATTGCCAAATCCAATATCTTTTCTTTATTCTTATCCTTCTTGACCTTTTTGCAGTCTTTGACTTTTTTTTTTAGTCATTCTCTTCTTGTTGAAATTTACTTTTTGTGATACTACTCTCACCTATTTCTTCTCCTGTCTACCTGAACACTCCTTAGTCTCCTGATTCTTAGTTCAAGTCAAGTCCTCTAATTATGGCTAGGGGAGTCTTGAACCAGTGATATTTCCTGGTCTCATCAGGTCCCATGAATTCAATTTTTATCTCAATATTAGTTATTCTCAAATATCCTAACTTCTTTGCTTACCTTTAGTCTTCTTTCCCCTTCTGTGTATGAACATCTCAAACTTAATATATCTAAAACTGAACTCCCCCAACCATTGCCTTCTTCATAATTTCTCTTTTATTTTTCATGGTATTACCATCTACCTAGTCACTGAGGCTTTCAGTCTAGGTATGAATCTCAATTCCTCACTTTTTGACTTTCCACCAAGTTGCCAAGTTGTATTGATTTTCCCCTTGCAATATCTTTTACGTATAGCTTCTTCATTCCTTTGATATCACCATCACCTATATGCAGACCTTTATTACTTCATGCCTAGTTTGCAGCCTCCGGGTTAGTATCCCTGCCACAGGTCTCTCTATACTTCATTCCTTTTTCTACTCATTTGCAAAGAGATCTTTCTAAAGCGTCAAGTCTTCATTCAATCAATGCTTCTTGTTCTCTATTATCTCCAAGATCAAATCTAACCCCCCCCCTGTTGTTTGGCAAAGTTCTCCATAGCCTGTCTTACCCCCACCCATCTTTCCAGTTTTCTTATATCTTAATCCTTTCCTCCCCAACCTCCTTCACACATACTCTGTAACCCAATGACACTGGCTTCCTTGATACCCTGTCTCCTTACTCTAGGCATTTTCTCTGGTTTCCCCTATGCCTAGAATACTCTCTTACCTCATCTCCACTAACTGATTTCCTTGGCTTCTTTAACTAGAAGTTCTAGTTAAAATCCCAATTTCATTAGGAAGCCCTCTCTAATCCTCCCCAATTGTAGTGTCTTTCTTCTCTTGATTAAAAAAAAATTCCTGCATATATCTTGTTCATACATAGTGATCCTCATATTGTCTCACTCATTAGACTGTGAACCCCTTGAGAGCAGGATCTGTTTTTTGCTTTTCCCTCCTTTTCTTTCTATTTGTAGTACTGAGCATAATTTCTGGCACATAATAGGAACTTAATAAATGCTTATTGATTGACTAGTGCTAGGAATGTAATAGATCAATAAAATATTTTTTGAATCTAAATCAATGGAATTTTGTTTCTGGTAAGCAAAGGATTAATCACAATGAATTGACATCAGGTGGCAGAAAAAATGAGAAAGCATTGAGGCACTTAAATTATTGGCTGGTTCATTAAGTAGGTTCCAACATGTTGCTTCTGAATTTGATTTCTATATCTTTTTCCATTTCAGTTATTATAAGACTCCTCTAAATGTTGCATTTGGACACACATACATAAGTATATATGTATACATACGAACATATATACAAATATATTCATACTCACATGGTTTTTGTAAAAGAATTTTTGATTGATAACAACAGTAACAGGATTAAAATTTTTATGTTGGGAATATTTTTTTTAAAAAGATGCTAGTATTAAGGTAGCTCATTTAAACATCATTTTTTAAAAAAAAGTGCTTGTAATAATATCTTTATTGGCATTCTAAGAGGCAACAACATTTCAACCACATTGTTGCAAACATTTAATGTCCTTTTAAAGCTAGGAGTCAATCATGTCTTGTTATTGAAACAGTCTAGCTGTATGGGAAAGTATCGTCCACAAAACCTATCAGAAACACTCAGAGTAAGAAAAAGCAAAGAGGTGTTTATTACAATCTCCTGAGAAAGGGCATCTTTCATCTGACGAGGTGTTTGTCAGCAAAAAAATGCATATCATAAACTGCAAAATGCAGAATCTCCTCCCCCCAACCTTCCACCCTACAAGGCTGGTCTTTTCTCCCATTGTTTGAGAGAGGCTAGGCTTACATTCTAATTCAGAAACAAAAGAATACAAATAATAAACTCTTAAGAGCATTCAAGGTCATCATCCATCACCTTTAAAAAAAGTACTTTTGCTTATTAAGAGGGGAAAACAGGAGGGGACAGCACAGAAACTTTTAGCTTTAGTTCTATTTATTATTATAAAGTCTCAAGTCACAATTATAGTTTAAGGCTATATTTCCATGAGAGTGTCTTCACTTAGTTAATTCCACACATAGTCAAAGTATAATTTTGGTAAATTTTCTGTCATTGGTTCTTTTCACAAATATTTATTTAAATCCCAATGGAAATCATTGCTCATCTGAAAGGGAGTTAACAATTCTTAATAGCTCCCTTTGATTTGATTGATATTTTTTGTCCCTTCCCAGAAATAAATATGTTTCTATCAGTATACCAAATATGCTATGTATTCTTTTACCTTTACAGGCATTTAACTGAACACTCACTTCAAATTTAAATATTCCATCTAAGAGTTTGTTGTCAGTTCAGGATCAATCTTTCTAGCTAGCAAAGGAAAGCTAAAATAGCTTTAATTATTTAACTGGTTTAACATTTCTCATTTCAAAAAGACATGGTTTTATTCTGGTAACAAATTCCACTTCATGTAGACCAATGGCTTATTCTTACCTCTAAAATAGAAGTCTCAATTTTTGCAGCCATTCTCTATCAAGCAAAAGTGAAGAAAGATTTGGGATAATCAGAAAATAATTGCTATCTTTCCAAAAGAATTGTGAGCCAACGTGATGAAAGAAAATTCTTGAAACCAAGACATGGGGATATGGAAATCAATATGTCTCTCTAATAGACATATTCAAATAAGTTCTCCTGGTGTTTAAATGAATCCCTGGGAGGCATTTATGAAAGTGCATTTACTCCCTCAGGCCACTAAAGTTCATACTCAATTAGACAGTAATAGAGTGGACTGAAACAGGTCACTCTAGGGGGTACCTTAATTCTTTTAGGACACTAGGGTACTATTTAGTTAAGTCTTGTAACTGGGACTTACATGAAATAAGACAGTGGATCTAAAAGATATTTAAGGTATTTGACCTTTTTCCAAATCCTTTTTGATTATTTTCCATGTGGAAAATCTGAATGTATTTGCTATAAGCAAATGTTTGTGGGTCTTTGAGCCAGTGATATGCTAGGCAATAAAATAATGTAACATATTGGAAGAAGAATGATAAATATGGAAGAATCTGATACAGAATATGTAGATATATAGGATTGTGGTGGTTCTAATTACTTTTTTCCTCCTTGTTACAAGACCATGCTTGAGAAGAGTTAAATAATTCTGCTCTGTCTTTATTCCCTGAGACCATAGGGACTCATTTTTACCTTGACCACTTTCCACCATATTTCCATGAAGTACATTTCTCCCCCTGTTCCACTTTGGGAAAGGAGAATTTAATCAAATCAATACTACTTTTGCCTCTGAAAACAATGTATTCCTGGGTGGCATTTTTGTTTCATTTATCATCTCTTCCTCAATCTAATCTTTCTTTATCTATAATTCACCTAATATATATTTCCCCATTAGAATGTAAACTTCTTGAGGTCAGAGAATGTCTTGATTAAATCATTTTTCCATTTCCTACCCACTCTTTAAGCAACCAACTCAAATGTTGTTTTTTCCATCATGAATAAATGAATGAAAATGAAACCTACTTTGATGTCCTTCCTAGGGTCAAGTAAATGTGTGCATCTCAAAAGAGGAATTTGGTGTGTTATATACTTTATTCTTTTAGATACTATTTCCACATATATATGTATATATATACATATAAACATGCATTTATACACACATGTACATCATTATATCATATAATTTAAGGCTTTAATTTCAGTCATTTTACTAATTTTGGGCTTTGGCCACTAAAAGTCTCTAATGTCCCTGACATCCCCTCCTACCCCCAACTATTATTGCTACTCCTCTCTCGACCTGTATTTGTGAAGTTTGAAAGACAGACCTAGCACCATTTAACTTGAGAAAAGAAGAAAAGAACTCATTTCTTCAACCCATGGAATAGGCTGTTATAAGTCTACAAAGAGACATGAGCATATAAAGGATATAAGTTGTCTTCCTATCACTGTGGTAGCAGAGAGAGGATAAATTTTTGTACCCTAAAGAACCAGTAAGGGAGAGCTGGGCAAATAGATATTGGACATAATATATTGTACATGATGGCTACAATGACAATAATGGTTTAGAACTTACTACAAAATCAGCGAGTTATTGTAGTGAGTTACTGATGGGGGTTGTAGAATTCTTTACATTTTAGATTTTAAAGACTAATCAATCAACTTTCAGAGACAGTTTAATTATATAGCTCTCTCAATTCCATGTTCTGGAAGGGTCACAGAATGCAGTGAATCACGTACTATCCACACAGTAAACAAGCAAAATTTCATTTCATTTCAATTTGATAGCATTTCTTAAGTACTTACTACATATAAGACACTTATGCTAGCAACCACAAAGTAGTTTTTGCTCTCAAGAAATTTATATTCTGGCTTTTGTATATAAATTTAAAAAAAGCATTATTGGGTCATATACAGAACAATTGATTAAATTCCATAATGCTATGGGTGGAAAATGCAGAAGATCTTGGTTTAAGGCTCAGTTTTGTCACTTGGATGAACTTGAAGAAACCTCTACTTATTTTTTGTCTTATTTGTTTTCTCTATAAAATGGAGTGAGACTAAATAATCAATAAGGTTCTTTCCAGCTTGAACATTCAAAGATTTTCCATCATGATAGGTTTTAGACACCTTGGGATCAAAATGCTGAAGGCAAAGTGATCATTCAGAATTGCAATGGTTAAGATTGGGAAGGATTAATTTATAAGGAATGATTAAAGGAGATAAATATGTAGTTAGGCGAATGATGACTAATGGGAATATTATAATATTCTACAAATATTTGAAAGGTGCAAAGGTGGCAGAGGAATTATTTGGTGTGACACAAGGCAGAATATAACTGAAAGAATGACAGAATTTAGTCTGAATCTCTTGAAGAACTCTTTGACATTGAAATTATGAGGCTTTCCTCTGATGGAGTCTGAATGCATATTGAAGTATATATTTTTTTCAGTTTAAAAATTTTCTCATTTTTTGCAACATGCCTGATGTGAAAATATGTTTTGCATGATGCTGTATATCTAATCGATATCATATTTCTTGCCTTTGTAAAGGGTGGGGAAGGGGTAAGAGGGAGGGAGAGAATTTGGAACTCAAACTTTTCAAAAAATAAGTATTAAACATAAATAATAAATTAAAAAACTTAATAAAGAAAAAAATCTCCTATTGGGAAACTGCAAGAATCTGATCTTTCAGAAGATGTTAAACTAGTCAGGAAATATCTGAAATTAAGCAGGCACATACTAATAAGTAGTAGGATCAACTAGCTTGTTTAATCTTTTATCAATTAATATAATGAAAACTTAAAAAGCCCTAAATATAAGAAAGCCTGAAGTACACTCATTGCAAAAAAGCCCACCCAATCTCATGTTTTGAGATATATAATTCATTCATTCAATATACATTAAGTAAGTGCCTACTGTATCAAGCATTGTGCCAGGTCCTTGCGTATATAGCATCCTTCTCCAAAAGAGAATTGAGGCAGATTGTAATTTTATTTAGCTAGCACCTGGCTCAACCATCTCTGTTTTTTTTGGGGGGGAGGGGAAGGAGTGGAGAAGGCAGAGATTATTTAGATTTCTTCCCCTGTCCCAGTGATTCTTGAAATCTACCTTGGATTCCTATTGCTCCTGAAATCACAATTTGATGAGTATTCTCTCAAGAATTTCCATTTGAGGAAGTACTTACATCAGCCAGACTCACTTCTAATTTGACTCACTTTTAAACCAGGTTCAATCTCCACCACTTTGGATTACTTTTTGCCTTCCCCCTAGAATTCGTTCTCACTTTTGTATTCCACTTTTGGGGACTCCTGTTTAGATTGGTAAATTGGGACCATGGAAAACCTCAAACAGAAGTTCCATTTGAGGAAGTACCCTTGCCATATATGCTCAGTTCTAATTTGGCTCAGTTCCTTCCCCCTACTCACTAGACTACTTTTTCTCTTTGCTTTTCCCTTGTCTTTTCAATTCTGATTTACATGGTTTTTTTTTTCCTCATTGGAATGTAAACTCCTTGCGGACAGAAACTATATAATCTTGTATTTGTGTTCTCAGCATTTAGCACATAATCAATTGTGGGGGTGCAATGCATGGAGAAACTGAGGCAGTATAGAGATTAGAGATTTTTAGTAGTTTATTGAGAGTAGTAGAGAGTTTGTACTGGCAGCCATATTAGCCAGCCATCTGGATAGGATTCTTGTCTCAAAGTATCCAGCCCTGAGTGATGGTCTCCAGGGACTCTTATAAGGCTCCTGCGCTTAGGGAAACAAAGGCAGAAGGAGGGGTAGAGCACTGGGGGAAAGGACCATAAATTCAGTTCTGACAGGTTGGGGGTATGGAGGAAGGATCATAAATTATGAGCTAAGAGACACTGAGTTATACCAGAAAAATATGCCCAAACACTGGAGATAAGCCATCTGGAGTTTTATGACTCTTTGGAATGACAGTGGCCATACCTCTGCAGCCTTAATTATCTCAGTCTTAATGGCCAGGAATGGGGGGGTTGCCATCAGGAAGACTGAGGCAGAACAATTCAGGGAAATTTGTTCCGGTCTCCCTCACTATTCAGTCCAGCTGTAGTGGAGTGGGCTTGGGTGCTTACCTAACGATGCTTGTCACCTCTATGACACTTCGGATGTCTCCGGATTAGACAGAGTAGTCAGACACCACAGTGGAACTTCAAGGCACTTTATTTAGGATTACGTGGCCTGCACTCTCTCTCAATCCCCTCTTTCTGCTTTCTTTATAGTCCTTATCGTGTCCCTGTGCTGTGCCCTAGCAACAGGCTTGGATTGTAGCAGAGACCTTCGTGGTAAATGTGCACACTCAATGCTCAATCTAGCATATCAAACAGAACATGTCCAAACTCGCCAGTCTTGCAGAGTATACACCCAAGAGGCCTCAAAGACCACTTTCCTCCTGCTTAGCAATGTTACCATGTTAACACAATAAGTCCTAAAAGGTCACATTCTTTCCTGTTTTGTATTTCTGCACACAATGTGCTGACCTACTAACAATGCTCAATCTCTGTTATCAACATATTTATCATCCCTAACAGAAACTGAAGTAGAACAATTAAGGGAAACTGAGGCACAACAGGGGTGGCAGGGAGAGGGAAGGAAAAAATACATGATAGCTTTATTATATATTTAAAAGGAATAGCAAGTTATTTATAACAGATTTGTAGTTTCATTTTTAAAATGGAAAATTTTAAGAATGAATAATTTTGGTCTCTAAATTCTCAAAAAGATATTTCAAGGATGATGGCAAACTCATAATCTTGGGATTCCCAGCATGAAGAAGAAGTCTCAGAGTATAAAACATAGCATCATTTTACCAAGTCTTTATACTTTTGATGTTCTCCAGCCACCTGAAGAAAAAAAAGATCTATGAGGAGTTTAAAAAAATTACTTGGGATTTCTTATTATGTATCTGGGTCATACCCATTAAAATATATTCAAGTATATGAAATTATACTTTATTACTAAAACCAATAATACTGCATGGTGTAGTTGGAAAGAGTATTGGGTATATAACCAGAAAGACCTGGGTTCAAATACTTCTTCTGACATGAATGATGGAACCTTTGGGAAATCACTTAACCTTATATGCTAAGACTTTAGGATTTACATACTAAATCATAACTTGTTGTGATCTGTGTTCCTGGAGGGAATTCTCACACCAGGAATTATGTACATGACAAAATCATGTATTTGTTTCAAATTCCTGCATCTATACTAACTGTTTTCAATCTTTGTCTTTGTCAATGATGAATTAAATTGGCTGAATCAAAATGGTTCATTATTATCCATAAACATTAATAGAAATGTTTATTATGAAGAACAGTCTTAGGTGTCTATCCTCTGGGATCTTTGCTTATTCTAGTAGTTGTTATAAAAATGATATGCAAATTCTATTCCTAAATAATCTTTTGGCTCTGGGGATGACAAGGTATCTAGATTTGGCATACTTTTCAGAAACATTGTTGCGGATCACTTATTTTTGCATCATCTTTGTTCTTTGCAAAGATCATCATTTAAAAAGCTGATCTGGTTCATTTTGGGGGGGGGTCCTACCAACTTGTGGTAAAATTTCTAAATGGCTGTATACATTCCAGGTCACAGCTTATGCAACTTAAGCATGAAAAGCAAAATGCACACCTGCCTAAAATTTTAAAACAATGATTATTGCTTTGATCTTAAATTGGTTTGCTGGATATACTTTGACTAGTACCACAGAATATATTCACCACTTGCGACTTACTATACAGGAATATTTGGTTAAAACCTTTTCAAGGTGAATAGAATTTGTAATATGCTCCTTTTGGTGGAAATAAGTCTTTTCTATTTATATAGTAAAAAAAAAAAGATGTAAGTAGTCAATGAGTAGCCTTCTCAAATGACATGTAGTTAAAGTGAATTGTTCAGAAATCCTTAGTTCTTATACAAAAGATTATCATTTGTCAATGCTATCTTCTTCAGACTTGAGGGAATAATTGAGAGTGCTCTGCTTATCTGGAAAATAGGAACTAATTCATTTGTAAAAAGGGATAATCTGATTTAATTTCTTATAGTTGGTTTCATTTTTAGCCTGGATTAGTAGTTTTGAGGTTTCTTTGGTTAAAAGCAGTGTGGCCAAATGGTTAGAATGCTAGACTTAGATTTAGGAAGACCATGTTTGAATTTTACTTGTTACAAACCAGCTTTGTGACAATGGGTAAGTTGGTTAAACTCCCTGAACCTATATATTTTTAATCTTTGAAACAAATATAACAGTAACTGTATTATTTTTTTCATAAGCTTGTTGATACATTTAAATGATGTATGCAAATCAATTTGGAAACCTTGAAGTACCCTATAAATAGCAACTGTTATTGTTTTTGTTATTTAAAAATGAGTATTTCTTTAAAATAAATATTGTTTTGTTTAATTAGAAAATTTAAGATACTTATTTCTTAAATGTTACTGATGATGATGACATGACTCTAAATGTGATTAATTTAAACGTAGAATCACAGCAGAAGATAAAATAAGTCCAAAAAGTATCACTGAATAGAAGAATCTAAAAGAAATTGGTAATATTGAAAAAACTCAAAACTTCAACTCCTCATTTTGTTACAGAGTTACTGTCTGAACTTGGCAAGTCACAAGCTCCATTTGTCTTGGTGTTCCCATCTGTAAAATTGTGGTTATTAGATTTGACACTTCATTTCTTAAAAGGTGATGTTATGAGGATGAATAAGGTAATACTTTGTGGTAAAATGCTTTGAACTCCTTAAAAGAAAGGTGCTAGATAAATACAAGTATTACATGAAAAATAGCTGGGATCACCTAAATACTGCTCCTAAAAGGTACAATCAACTCTAATCTATTTTTGCTAAATGTGGAAAATTTCTTATATTAAAAGAAATGATATTCATCTATTGATTGGCCAGTATATCATTGCCTTTCTCTATTACAGGGTCACTTAACATTCTTAAATCTCAAATATTTACCAAACATTCCATCAATCTTTCGATTCTCTAGACTAGAAACCTTGGAGTCATCTTCAATTACTCTCTCTCCATTGAACCCCTCCTACTCCCCCAAAGTTCTTCTAAGTCTTTCTGGGTAATATCTTTTTCACCTCTCCATTTCCATTGTCACTAAATTGGTCTATATAAGTTTTATATGTGGGTGGTTATAGTTTTTTTTTTGGGAAGTTTTGAATCTATTCTTTCCCTTCTCTCCTTGTTTTTGCATCATGTTCATCTTAAGTGTGCTTGGCTTCTACTACTCCCCCTCTAAGAATGATGAATTGGAGGTTAATGACCATTTATAGCATTGATAGGCTTAAAAGACCCTAACAAATTTGAAACACTTCTGGTTTCATTATCAACTAACATCTTCAATAGACTTTGAAGAGATAACTTTCCCTTCAGTAAAATTAAATTCTCTTCCCTGGTTTGAGCTGACATCTTTTTTTGTTGTTATTGTTCTAGGTCAAAGAGCTCATTCACTCCAGCATATTATTTGATACATTCTGATCAGTACAACTTTTTTGATTTCTGTTTTCTCTTTTGCTCTGTGTGATATTTTGTGTAACTGGTGGGGTTAAACTGGAAAGTATAAGCTAAGTGTTACCCTTTCCTTTAAAAATAATCCGAGTTACTACCTATTTTGTCCTGAAATTTGTATTCTTAGACTCAATAAGTATTTGAAGTGTGGTAGATAGCTACGATTCTAGTCCAGTACCCATATTGCAATCTAGAGAAAATAGCCCAGCTTTAGCAGTGCTCCTGGGACATGCTTACCTCTCTCCTTTCCTTATCCTGTGGTGAGAATAAGGTTGATAACTTGGTTCAGTTCTGCCGCACACTTAAATCCAATTCACTTGCAAGTCAAGACAACACCCTGCTGATGTTATTGGTATTCTTTATTTTATTTTAAATTTTCTTTTATTTGCAAAACATATGTATGGGTAATTCTTCAACATTAACCTTTACACAGCTTTCTGTTACAAATTTTTCCCCCCTATTCCCCACCCCTCCCCTAGATGGCAGGATATCCACTACATGTTAATTATGTTAAAATACTTGACAGATCGAATATATGTATACATATTTCCACATTTATTGCTATGTAAGAAAAATTGTATCTACACGAAAAACATATCAGATAAAGCAAACACAATGTAAGCAAACATCAATCAAGAGTATGAGAATGTTATGTTGGGTCCACATTTCACAGCCCTCTCTCTGGGTGTATATGGCTTCCTTCAGTGAACAATTGGAAGTGGTTTGAAACATTTCATTGTTGAAGAGAGCCATGTCCATCAGAATTGATCGTCATATAGTATTGTTGCTTGTGTATAATGATTGTGTATAATTGTGTATATATTGCCGTGTATAATGATCTCCTGCTTCTGCTCACTTCACTCAGCATCAGTTCATGCAAGTCTCTCCAAGCCTCTCTGAAATTGTCTTGCTGGTCATTTCTTACAGAACAATAATATTCAATAATATTCATATACCATAATTTATTCAGCCATTCTCCAATTGAAGGGCATCTATTCAGTTTCCAGTTTCTAGCCACTACAAAAAGGGCTGCCACAAACATTCTTGCACATGTGGGGCCTTTTCTTTCCTTTATGATTTCTTTGGGATATAAGCCCAATAGAAATGCTGCTGGGTCAAAGGGTATGCACAGTTTGATAACTTTTTGAGCATAGCTCCAAATTGTTCTCCAGAATGGCTGTATCCATTCACAGCTCCACCAACAATGCAGCAGTGTCCCAGCCTTCCCACATCTCCTCCAACATTCATCATTAACTTTTCCTGTCATTTTAGCCAATCTGACAGGTGTGTAGTGGTACCTCAGGGTTGTTTTAATTTGCATTTCTCTGATCAATAGTGATTTGGAGCACCTTTTCATATGACTACAAATAGTTTTAATTTCATCCTCTGAAAATTGTCTGTTCATATCCTTTGACCATTTACTGATTGGAGAATGGCTTGAATTTTTATAAATATGAAACAATTCTCTATATATTTTAGAGATGAGACCTTTATCAGAACCCTTAAATGTAAAGATGATTTCCCAATTTATTGCTTCCCTCCTAATCTTGACTGCATTGTTTTTGTTTGTACAAAAACTTTTTAACTTAATATAGTCAAAGTTATCTATCTGGTGTTCAATTAAGAGTTCCAGATCTTCTTTGGACATAAATTTATTCCATCTCCATAGGTCTGAGAGGTAAACTATATTATGTTCCTCTAATTTACTTATAGTATCACTCTTTATATCCAGATCATGAACCCATTTAGATCTTATCTTGGTATGTGGTGTTAGATGTGGGTCAAGCCCTAATTTCTTCCACACTAGTTTCCAATTTTCCCAGCAGTTTTTGTCAAATAGTGAGTACTTATCCCAGAAGCTGGGGTCTTTGGGTTTATCAAAGACTAAATTGCTATAGTTATTGCCTAGTTTGTCTTGTGATTCTATTCTATTCCACTGATCGACTACTCTATTTCTTAGCCAGTACCAAGTGGTTTTGATAACCTCTGCTTTGTAATATAGTTTTAGATCTGGTACAGCAAGTCCACCATCATCAGCCTTTTTTTTCATTAATTCTCTTGAAACTCTTGATCTTTTGTTCTTCCAAATGAATTTTGCTACTATTTTTTCTAGATCTGTAAAATAATTTCCTGGGAGTTTGATTGGTATGGCACTAAATAAGTAAATTAGTTTGGGTAGTATTGTCATTTTTATTATACTCGCTCGGCCTACCCATGAGCATTTTATGTTTTTCCAATTGACTAGGTCTGATTTTATTTGTGTGGAAAGTGTTTTGTAGTTTAGTTCATATAATTCCTGACTTTCACTTGGCAGATAAATTCCCAAATATTTTATACTATTGACAGTTATTTTGAATCATTTTTTTTTTTTTTTGCTTTTTGCTGAGGCAATTGGGGTTAAGTGACTTGCCCAGGGTCACACAGCTAGGAAGTGTCTAAGACCAGATTTGAACTCAGGTCCTCCTGACTTCAGGGCTGGTGCTCTAACCACTACGCCACCTAGCTGCCCCTATTGACAGTTATTTTGAATGGAATTTCTTTTTGTATCTTTTCTGCTGAACTTTATTGGTAATATATTAAAATACTGATGATTTATGTGGATTTATTTTGTATCCTGCAACTTTGCTAAAGTTGTGAATTGTTTCTAGTAGTTTTTTAGTTGAGTCTCTAGGGTTCTCTAAGTATACCATCATGTCATCTGCAAAGAGTGATAATTTGGTTTCCTCATTACCTACTCTAATTCCTTTAATCTCTTTTTCTTCTCTTACTGCCAAAGCTAACATTTCTAAGACAATATTAAATAATAATGGTGACAGTGGGCAGCCTTGTTTCACTCCTGATCTTATTGGGAATGGTTCTAGTTTGACTCCATTACATATGATGCTTGCTGAAGGTTTTAAGTAGATACTACTAATCATTTTAAGGAAAAGCCCATTTATTCCTATACTCTCTAGTATTTTTAATAGGAATGGGTGTTGGATTTTGTCAAAGGCTTTTTCTGCATCTATTGAGATAATCATATGGTTTTTGTTAATTTGGTTATTAATATAATTGATTATGCTAATAGTTTTCCTAATATTGAAACAGCCTTGCATTCCTGGCATAAATCCTACTTGGTCATGGTGTATTATCCTGGGGATAACTTTCTGTAATCTCGTTGCTAACATCTTATTTAAAATTTTTGCATCAATATTTATTAGGGAAATCGGTCTATAGTTTTCTTTCTCAGTTTTCTCCCTACCTGGTTTAGCTATCAGCACCATATTGGTCTCATAGAAGGAATTTGGTAGTATACCTTCTTTCCCTATTTTTTCAAATAGTTTATATAGTATTGGGATTAATTGCTCTTTGAATGTTTGGTAAAATTCACATATAAATCCATCTGGCCCTGGAGATTTTTTCTAAGCGAGTTGATTAATAGCTTGTCTATTTCTTTTTCCAAAATGGGGCTATTTAAATAATTTATTTCCTCTTCTATTAACCTAGGCAATCTATATTTTTGTAGATATTCCTCCATTTCATTTACATTATCAAATTTATTGGCATAAAATTGGGCAAAGAAACTCCTAATTATTACTCTAATTTCCTCTTCATTGGAGGAAAGTTCTCTCTTATCATTTTTGAGACTAATAATTTGATTTTCCTCTTTCCTTTTTCTAATCAAATTAACTAAAGGCTTATCTATTTTGTTGGTTTTTTCATAAAACCAACTCAGTTTTATTTATTAATTCGATAGTTTTCTTATTTTCAATTTTATTGATCTCCCCTTTACTTTTCAGAATTTCCAATTTGGTATTTAATTGAGGGTTTTTAATTTGCTCTTTTTCCAGCTTTTTTAATTGTAAGCCCAGTTCTTTGATCTTCTCTTTCTCTGTTTTATGCAAGTAAGCATCTAGAGTTATAAAATTACCCCTTATAACTGCTTTAGCCGTGTCCCACAAATTTTGGTATGTTGTCTCATTATTGTCATTTTCCTGGATGAAATTATCGATTGTGTCTATAATTTGCTCTTTCACCCATTCATTCTTCAGGATTAGATAATTTAATTTCCAATTAACTTGTGGTCTGTTTTCTCCTGGCCTTATATTACATGTGAGTTTTATTGCATCATGATCTGAAAAGGATACATTTACTATTTCTGCTTTTCTGCATTTGATTTTGAGGTTTTTATGCCCTAACACATGATCAGTTTTTGTATAAGTTCCATGAACCCCTGAGAAAAAAGTATACCCTCTTCTATCACCATTCAATTTCCTCCAGAGATCTATCATACCTAACTTTTCTAGCCTTTTGTTTACTTCCCTAACTTCTTTCTTATTTATTTTGTGATTTGATTTATCTAATTCTGAGAGAGCAAGGTTGAGATACCCCACTAGTATAGTTTTACTGTCTATTTCTCCTTGAATCTCTGTTAGTTTCTCCTCTAGGAATTTGGATGCTATACCACAGTCTTATTGAGTCATTTACTTCTATTTGTTCAATTTTAATTTTTAAAGTATTATTTCCTTCAGTTATCTTTTTTAGCTCCTTTTGTAGCTGGCCAATTGAATTTCTTGGTTCAATGCATTCTTTTTCCATTTTGCCAATTTTATTTTTCAATGAATTGTTGTCTTTTTCCAATTCACCATTTTTATTTTCCAGTGAATTGATGATTTTTTCCAATTCACCAATTTTGTTTTTCAGTGAATTATTTTCTTTTTCCAATTCACCAGTCTTGTTTTCCAGTTTTTGACATCTCTGTTGAACTTATCTCAATTTATTTCCCCATTCTTCTTCTAGCTCTCTTTTGAGATTCTTTATGCAATCTTGTAGGAAAGCCTTCTGAAAAGGGGTCCAGCTCATGTCCACCTTTGTGACTTCCTCTGGGATTGTTTTCAGAATCTCAGGATCTGGGGACTGCCCTACTTTCTCTCTGTAGAAGCTGTCTATGGTGAGAGCTCTCTTCTGCCTCTTGCTCATGTTTTTGAGCTGTAAGAAGTTTAGGTCTGAATCACTTGAGGTCTGAATCACTAGCAGGGAATTCTGCAGCCATTTCAGAGTTGAGGTCTGAATCACCAGCAGGGAATTCTGCAGCCAATTCAATTTGCCCCGGGGAAGTTTGCCGGTTGACTTCTGGAGTGGGGCTGGTCAGCTAGATCAGCACTAGGACCACGCTTTCAGCTGCTCTCAATCCACTCTTTATCAAAGGCAGATCTGCCAAAGTACCTGCCTGCAAGCAGCACAAAGTGACCCAGGCGACTCCCAGGGACTTCCTGGGTGCCTAAAATCCACCACTCTGTCGCAGCCTGACTTCTGCCCCAGCTGAGTGCTGGCATCTAATCACGGCCAGCTGCCGATTCCCCTGAGACTGACCTTCTCCGGAGTTTTTTCAAAGTAGATTTTTTAATAGAAGTGCCTTGTAGTCTAAGTGTTTGGTGGAGCCCTCACTCCAGATCCAGTTTGGAGGCTCAATTTGTCTGGGTCTGAGGGACAGTCTCAGGAGCTCACAGAGAATGCTGTCTGCAGTTCGCCATCTTGACTCCGCCCCATTGGTATTCTTTAAAATGAAGGATCCCAAGGAAGCATGCTGGCATTTCAGGAAACACCCTCCGTTTTTACTCCAACTCTTCACAGAGATAGATCAGGACTTATATCATATCTTTTCATGTCACTTATAAGCCATGTTTATACATTTAAGACAACTCATGTGGCTAAGTGATTCCTGAGGATTATGGAAGCTTGAAGATAACTCCCAAGGTTTTGGCACTAGTTGTCAGGGGTATGATAGGAAATAAAAGGAATTTTTTGGGTGCAATTTCAATATATGGGTACCCAGATAAATGTCCTTTTGTAGTAGGGAAACAAATATAATAATAATTATTATATTTTGAAAATTGCCTGTGGATTACTTTTTCTTGCTGGTATGGACACAGGCACTGAACTAACAAAAGAGGTGAGAATATGTTGATTAGCCCCAGGCATGCTAGCTAGGCAGTTTCACAGAAATAATAATATTCTTTTTGAGAGAGAAATCTTAGAAACAGATTAATGTCCAGTAGATGGCAGCAACAGTCTAACCAAAAAGCAGTAGTAGCAGAAACTGGTGAGTTTGAGTAGGTGGCAATTCTTTAGGGAGCAACAAAAGGCAGCTTTAGAGTCATAGAACAGTAGTTGGGAAAGTAAAATGAGAGTTGGTTGTTGGAAGATGATTGTGATGAGAGCTCTTGTAGCTGAAACAAAAACTTATGAACATAAGTCATCTGCGGAATTTATTTCTCCCATTGCTAATGTGGGAATCAGCGGCAACTGGCACCGCTTTGTGTTTATGTGTGGATTTTCCATTATTTCTAATTTTGCTCTTCTGTCCTAATTTAAAACTTTTCCCTTTGGTTTATGATTTCAGTTCTATTGTGAAGAATATCATTCCTTTTGAACCTGGAATATGAAAGAGTTCTAGTGTGTGGGACCTTTGCTAAATATAATAAAATTACTGATAACATTTGGAGGATGTCATACATTCAACTCAATTAAATATATTTTTAATTCTCTCCTTTGCCCTCCACCACAATCTTATTTGTTGCTTAAATCCAGATACAATATCAGCCCCAAACTAGGAAGTTTTATACTATAAATTTCTGTTCCTAGGTCTTAGACAAAGACACAAACAATCTTGCCCAGTTCTTTATTGAGTCTTTCCTCTGAACATCAGACATAGTATGCATTGTGTCAATTTTTAATTAATTAGCTTGTATCACCAATTGCATTTTTACCCTGTTCTCCCTGTAAATATGTAGAATTTGTAGCCTGTCCAATTATTTGGTTCTGTTCCAATCTGTAGGGAAAGTATTTTCTCTAGAGGATTAACCCTTCCCCTGAAAACCTTTGAATTTTTATGTCAGATAGCATTAGGTGATTATAGCTAGAAAAACACATTTGAAGATATCAAGTTATATTTTTTCTTTCATTGATACCTATATTAATTCTTCTATTTACCCTATAATTAACACCTCCTCCTCTATCCAACTGAGGCCTGCTTTGTATCAAGATTTTGTTAAGCAAAATCAATTGAAAGACAACTGTGCCTGACAGAGTATATAATGTTCTGCACCCATAGCTTCCCACCTTTTAGCATAAAGTGTCAAGTATCTTCCATCTGTAAAGGATTTCACCCTCTTCAAGCTCAGATCATTTAACCTGGCAGCACCTTGCATTCTGAACAACTTGAGTCTTTAAAAATGACTATAGTAGGACAGTTTCCTTTCTGTCATATTCAGAAGCTGAGTGTCACAATTCACCTCCAGTATAGGTGCCATAAATTGTGCCCTTTCTTTTTTACCTGGGCTCTGAAACATGGGTGCTTGTTTCTTTTCTGTGTTATTTGTCATTTCCAGTTTTAGGTGCCAGTTGTCATGCCTCCTGCACTTGGAAGTTCAGACCATAGTGATATTGAAGCTTGAATAGCAGATGGCATGTTGCAGCTAGCCAACCTGGAAGGGAAATCCTGAGAAGACTCAAACTCAAAGCTAGTTTTGGATTTGGAACTGGGATTGTGGCATATAGGAATTGAGCTAAACTGTGAACCTAATCCCTTTTCCCTCTTCAGAGCCTGAGGTGATTCAAAAGAGATATCATACATTGGGGAGTAAATTTATATATTTATGATGATGCTTTTTTGAAACAAATATTCCTTCATAAAAACCATCAGATTATTAATGGTTAAATGAAATTAGGACATAAGGGATTACCCCCTAAATTTGAGGGAACACTATTTGTAGAGTCTGGAATCACTGATGAAGAACCTGGATAATCCCAACCTTTTTTAGGGTACTGGAGAACCCTAGGGGAGAAGTGAAATGTAAACTATCCAATCTTATAAGCAGTGAAGGCCAGAGAAGTAAGTATTCACATTATTTGACCGAGGATGGTTATTATATTCAGAATTCAAAGTCTTTTAGAATTTAAAAAAATTACATGATAGTGTTTATGTATATTATCCACCTGGTTTTTCCTGAGATGATCATAGATTTTAAATCTTATAGATCATTCTTTTTTTTTTTTCCTGAGGCAATTGGGGGTTAAGTGATTTGCCCAGCTGGGATTAAGTGTCTGAGGCCAAATTTGAATTTAGGTCTTCCTAACTTCAGGGCTGGTGCTCTATCCACTGCACCACCTAGCTGCCCCTTAGAGATCATTCTTATAACTCCTTCATTTGATAGGTCATGAAACTGAGGTCTGGAGAAGTAGAATGAATGTTTTGTCTATAATCACACAGAAAGTAGGTTTCATAGATGGGATTTTAACCTGGGGTTTCTTATTCCAAATCTACTTAATTTTATCATGCTACTTCACTTTGAAAAGGGAGACTTTCTATTTCAACATTATTAACATAGTGGACTTCCTGCCATCTAGGGGAGGGGAGGGGACTGGGGGTAAAATTTGTAATGGAAAGCTTTGTAAAGATCAGTGCTGGGGAACTACCCATACATATGTTATACAAATAAAAAGCTTTGATAAAAATAAATAAATAAATAAATTTTAAAAAAAAGAAAAGAAAAGGGAGACTTTCTACAAATGCTGAAAATAATGCTATTCCTTTCTTCTATAGCAATCAATCAATCAATATTTATTTAGTTCATACTACGTGTATTATGCAAAGTGCTATGGAAAACTGACACATGTAAAGAAATCATCTATTCCACTCTGGGCTTGATAAATAAAAGATATATGTTTATATGCACCTGATACTGCAGAGCAATCTCATTTATCTTTAGGGATATTCCTGATGTCCTTACCCTTTTTTTGGTCTTTTGAAAAAAAAAATTTATGATTGCTTTTAGTACTATTCTCACCAGTTTTTTCTGTCTTTGTAGGGCACAAACTAACTGGTTTACAAAATGACTGAAACCGACCTACTTGCAAAGGAGCTCAGGATTTTAGAATTCAGAGGAACCTTTTCTCTCACTAAGTTCAATTCCCTTATTTTACAAATAATAAAAAGTGAGACTATAAAGTTTTTCATATGTATTCAAAGTCATACAAGTAGTAGATGGTTGAGCTAGTATTTGAATCCAGGTCTTTGCTTCTAAATGCCATATAGTCTTCCTGCTCCTGCCCTCATCAAGTATAGACAATTTACTAAATTTGGTTTTGATGAGTTTAGGTCTCTTTTGGTAGCCCTCACACAACCCTTGTTACTAATGAGTTTTACTACTATAGCTAGCTAATGCTGAGTTTTCAACTCAAATTGCCTGTTAAAAAAAGAAGCAGAAACAAAGTTTATAATTCCTCTGACCCAAACAAAAATCATTTCTCAACTTATCACCAACTGTTCCTAGGATCTCCAGTGGTCAAAACTCCTTTTCATTTCTTTTTATTTTTTTATTTTATTTTTTATTTTTTTTATTAAAAGCTTTTTATTTACAAAACATATGAGTGATTTTTCTACATTGACCTTTGCAAAAACTTTTTTTTCCCAAGCTTTTCCCCTCCTTCCCCCCACCCCCACCCCTAGATGACAGGTAATCTAATACATGCTAAATAGGATAAATTATATGACAAATACAATACATGTATACATATCTATACAGTTATCTTACTGCACAAGAAACATCAGATCTAGAAAGAGAAGAAGAAAAAAACAACCTAAGAAGGAAAACAAAATGCATGGAAATATTCACAGAAAGTGTTAAAATGCTATGTTGTGGTCCGTACTCAGTTCCCCCAGGCCTCTCTCTGGATGTATATGACTATCTTCGTCTCAGATCAATAGGAACTGGTTTGATCCACATCATTGTTGAAGAGAACCATGTCCATTAGAATTGATCATCGTATAGTCTTGTTGCTGTGTATAATGTTCTCCTGGTTCTGCTGATTTCCCTCAGCATCAGTTCATGCAAGTCTCTCCAGGCCTCTCTAAATTCATCCTGCTGGTTGTTTCTTACAGAACAATAATATTCCATAACATTCATATACCATAATTTATTCATCCATTCTCCAATTGATGGGCATCCTTTCAATTTCCAGTTTCTTGCCACTACAAAAAGGGCTGCCACAAACATTTTTGCACATGTGGGTCCCTTTCCCTCCTTTAAAATCTCTTGGGGATATAGGCCCAGTAGAAACACTGCTGGGTCAAATGGTATGCACAGTTTGATAACTTTTTGAGCATAGTTCCAAATTGCTCTCCAGAATGGTTGGATCCATTCACAGTTCCACCAACAATGTATCAGTGTTCCAGTTTTCCCACATCCCCTCCAACAGTTATCATTATCATTTCCTGTCATCTTAGCCAATCTGACAAGTGTATAGTGGTATCTCAGAGTTGTCTTAATTTGCATTTCTCTGATCAATAGTGATTTGGAGCACCTTTTCATGTGACCAGAAATAGTTTCAATTTGTCTGAAAATTGTCTGTTCATATCTTTTGACCATTTATCAATTGGAGAATGGCTTGAATTCTTATATATTTGAGTCAATTCTCCATATATTTTAGAAATGAGGCCTTTATCAGAACCTTTGGATGTAAAAATAGTTTCCCAGTTTACTGCTACCCTTCTAATCTTGTCTGCATTCAATTTTTTTTGTACAAAAACTTTTTAACTCGATATAGTCAAACTTATCTATTTTTTGATTAATGATGACCTCTAGTTCTTCTTGGGTCACAAATTCCTTCCCCCTCCACAGGTATGAGAGGTAAACCATCCTACATTGTTCTAATTTGTTTATAATATCATTCTTTATGCCTAGATCATGAATCCATTTTGACCTTATCTTGGTATATATATGGTGTTAGGTGTGGGTCAATGCCTAATTTCTTCCATACTAGTTTCCAATTATCCCAGCAGTTTTTGTCAAATAGTGAGTTTTTATCCCAAAAACTGGGGTCTTTGGGTTTATCAAACACTAGATTACTATTGTCATTGAGTATTTTGTCCTGTGAACATTACCTATTCTACTGATCCACTACTCTATTTCTTACCCAGTACCAAATGGTTTTGGTGACCACTGCTTTATAATATAGTTTTAGATCTGGTACAGCTAGGCCACCCTCATTTGCATTTTTTTCATCAATTCCCTTGAAATTCTTGACCTTTTGTTTTTCCAGATGAATTTTGTTGTTATTTTTTCTAGGTCAGTTAAATAATCTCTTGGGAGTTTGATTGGTATAGCACTAAATAGATAGATTAGTTTAGGTAGTATTGCCATCTTTATTATATTCGCTCGACCTATCCAAGAGCACTTGATGTTTTTCCAATTGTTTAGATCTGACTTTATTTGTGTGGAGAGTGTTTTGTAATTTTGCTCATATAGATCCTGACTTTCCCTTGGCAGATATATTCCCAAATATTTTATACTATCGATAGTTATTTGGAATGGAATTTCTCTTTGTATCTCTTGCTGTTGCATTTTGTTGGTGATGTATAAAAATGCTAATGATTTATGTGGATTTATTCTGTATCCTGCAACTTTGCTAAAGTTTTGGATTAATTCTAATAGTTTTTTAGTTGATTCTCTATGGTTCTCTAAGTAGACCATCATATCATCTGCAAAGAGTGATAATTTGGTTTCCTCATGACCTACTCTAATTTCTTTAATCTTTTTTTCTTCTCTTATTGCTAAAGCTAACATTTCTAATACAATATTGAATAGTAATGGTGATAGTGGGCAACCTTGTTTCACCCCTGATGTTATTGGGAATGGTTCCAGTTTATCACCATTACATATGATGCTAGCTGATGGTTTTAAATAGAATGCTACTGACTATTTTAAGGAAAAGTCCATTAATTCCTATACTCTCTAATGTTTTTAATAGGAATGGATGTTGTATTTTATCAAATGTTTTTTCTGCATCTATTGAGATTATCATATGTTTTTTGTTAATTTGGTTATTAACATAGTCAATTATGTTAATAGTTTTCCTAATATTGAACCATCCCTGCATTCCTGGTATAAATCCTACTTGGTCATAGTGTATTATTCTTGGAATGATTTTCTGTAATCTCTTTGCTAATATTTTATTTAAGATTTTTGCATCAATATTCATTAAGGAGATTGGTCTATAATTTTCTTTCTCTGTTTTTGTTTTACCTGGTTTAGGTATCAGTACCATGTCTGTATCATAAAAGGCGTTTGGTAGGAGTCCTTCGTTCCCTATTTTTTTGAATAGTTTATATAATATTGGAGTTAATTGTTCTTTACATGTTTGGTAGAATTCACATGTAAATCCATCTGGTCCTGGGGATTTTTTTTCTTAGGGAGTTGATTAATGACTTGTTCTATTTCTTTTTCTAAAATGGGACTATTTAAGTAATTTATTTCCTCTTCTGTTAATCTGGGCAATCTATATTTTTGTAGATATTCCTCCATTTCACTTAGGTTATCAAATTTATTGGCATAAAGTTGGGCAAAGTAACTCCTGATTATTGCTCTAATTTCCTCTTCATTGGTGGAAAGTTCTCCCTTTTCATTTTTGAGACTAACAATTTGATTTTCCTCTTTCCTTTTTCTAATTAAATTAACTAGAGGTTTATCTATTTTGTTGGTTTTTTCATAAAACCAACTTTTAGTTTTATTTATTAATTTAATAGTTTTTTTACTTTCAATTTTACTAATCTCTCCTTTTATTTTTAGGATTTCAAGTTTGGTATTTGATTGGGGGTTTTTAATTTGTTCTTTCTCTAGCTTTTTAGTTGCAAGCCCAATTCATTGATTTTTTCTTTCTCTATTTTATTCAAATAAGCATCTAGAGATATAAAATTTCCCCTTATTACCGCTTTGGCTGTATCCCACAAATTCCGGCATGCTGTCCCATCACTGTCATTGTCTTGGATGAAATCAGCAATTGTGTCTGTAATTCGCTGCCCCACCCATTCATTCTTTAGGACAAAATTATTTAGTTTCCAATTGCTTTTTGGTCTACTTTCTCCTGGCTCTACACTGCATGTGATTTCTATTCCGCCATGATCTGAAAAAAATACATTTATTATTTCAGCCTTCCTGAATTCAGAAGGATTCTGATTCTGAGGCTTCTGTGTCCCAACACATGGTCAATCCCTGTATAAGTTCCATGGACTGCTGAGAAAAAAGCAAACTCCTCTCTGTCTCCATCCAACCTCCTCCAAAGATCCACCACACCCAACCCCTCCAACACCCTGCTCACCTCCCCAACTTCCTCCTCATTTATTTTGTGGCTTGACCTATCAAGTTCTGAGAAAGGGAGGCTGAGATCCCCCACTATTACAGCCTTGCTGTCCATTTCCTCCCCCATCTCTCCGAACTTCTCCTCCAGGAATTTCCATGCTATACCACCTGGTGCATACATGTCCAGTACTGACATTGCTTCATCATCCATGGTACCCTCTAGGAAGATACAACTTCCTTCCTTGTCTCTTTTAACCAAGTCCATCTTTGCTTCTACCTGGTCTGAGATCAGGACCGCCACCCCTGCCCCTTTTCGCTCACCTGAAGCACAATAGATTCTGCTCCAACCCTTCACCTCCACCCTGCACGCATCTCCATGTTTTAGATATGTCCCTTGCACACAACACATCGTTGGACTCTGGCTTCCAATCCAGTCCGCCACCTGCCTCTGCTTCAAGGGAGAGTTCACTCCACCCACACTCACAGCCAAAACAACCAATTCTGCATTTCCTGCCATCCCATCCACCCCAGCCTATGCCCCTCTCCCTCTCATCCCCCTTCCCTCCTCCCCACTACCCTGCCCTTGATAACCACCTCCCTCAAACAATCCCCCCCCAGAGCCCCACTCCCCTCTTCCCCCCTTCCCTCCTGCCTCCTTACAAGTACGCCTATTATTCCCCCCGAGCCAAATCCGATGAGATGGAGATCAACCAAATTCTCATTCCCCTCCCCTTCCTCCCCCCAATCACTACAGGTCTTCCTCACCTCTACGTGTGATGCAATTTCCCCCATTTTACTTCCCTTTCCTCTTCCCCCTTCCACCCCCAATTTCTTTTTCAGTTTATCATATCATAATAATATAAAATCACAATAATCATATCATATCATAATAATCATAAAATCACAGTAATCATATCATAATCATAATGTAATAATAGATTAATAAAATCAACCCTCATTCTATAAGTATCTATAACATAAATATAGTTCTCAAGAGGTTTTTTTTTCTTGTTACCTTTTTATGTTTCTCCTGTGTTCTATGTTTGTAGATCAAATTTTTTGTTCAATTCTGGTCTTTTCAGTAGGAATACGTGAAATTCTCCTATATCATTGAATGACCATCCTCTTCACTGGAAGATAATGCCCATTCTAGCTGGGTAATTCACTCTTGGCTGTAATCCAAGTTCCTTTGCCCTTCAGAATATCTGATTCCAGGCCCTTCGATCCTTCAAAGTAGAAGCTGCTAGGTCCTGTGCGATCCTAATTGTGGCTCCCCGATATTTAAATTGTTTCTTTCTGGCTTCTCACAATATCCCCTCCTTGGTATGATAGTTCTGGAATTTAGCCACGATATTTCTGGGGGACTTAATTTTTGGGTCTCTCCCAGGAGGTGATCGGTAGATTGTTTCAACAAGTATTTTGCCTTCTGGGTCTAAAACATCAGGGCAGTTCTCTTTCATGATTTCCTGGAAGATAGTGTCCAGGTTCCTCTTTTCATCATGGCTTTCAGGAAGCCCTACAATCCTTAGATTGTCTCTCCTAGATCTATTTTCCAGGTCAGTTGTTTTTCCTAGGAGATATTTCATGTTTTTCTCCATCCCCTCATTTTTTTGTTTTTGTTTGACTGATTCTTGAAGTCTTGATGAGTCATTCATTTCCAATTGTTCGATTCTAATTTTTAATGTCTTATTTTCTTCAGTTACTGTTTTTAGTTCCTTTTGCAATTGACCAATTACATTTTTTTGTTGATTGCATTCTTCTTCCATTTTTTCTATTCCATTTTGTAGTGATCTCATTTCGTTTCCCCATGTTTCTTCCAACTCTCTTTCAAGATCCTTTATGTAATCTTCAAAGAAAGCCCTGTGACTTGGAGTCCAGTTTGTGTCTCTCTTTGGGGCCCTTTCTGGAGTTGCTCCACCTTTAGGGGCCTCAGGACCTGAAGTCCACTCCTCCCTCTCTCCACAAAAGTTGTCCATGGTGAGAGCTCTCCCCGGTTTCCCATTCATTTTCCTTAAAGGCACGAAGTCTGTTTTGAAGTTCTTCCAGAGCATTCCCCCCTAGAATCGTGCTGTCCTCCAGACACTGTAGATTTCCTTGCCTCAAAATCAGTCCAGAGGCTCCACATGCTGTTGGCCCGAGGGAAGGCCAGAGGAGGTCACAGAGACCCCTGTCCGATCTCCACCATCCCGGCTCCAACCTCGGAAGTCCTTGGCTCCTCCTTTTCATTTCTCAGACTAAATTCTACCTGAGTTCAAATTAATTCATTAAGCATTTATTAATTACTTACTAGACTCAATATTCTGTCCTACATATGGAGAAATATAAAGACAAGAATGAAAACCAGCCCTTTTTCTTGAAAAACTTATATTTAATTGGGGGATACAATATGTACACAAGTGAATATAAGTGAATGTAAGATTAATTTTAGGTGTAGAGCACTAGCAATTAGGAGGATCAAATATAGCCCCCTGTAAGAGGTAGCATCTAATCACAGCCTTAATAAAAAACAAAATATTCTGAGACAAAAGTGAGGAGGAACCTCAAAAAAAAAAAAAAGAACATCCAGTACAAATTCAGTAATGAATTTCATCTACACAGTTAGACCATTTTTTTCATGAACATGGTATATAGACAGTAATATACAGGGTAACAGATGGGTTATGAAGGCCTTCATAATTTATTCTAGAAGCAAAAAAAGATCCACTGAAGATTTTTGAGGCAGGGAATAAACTAGTCACGGCAGAAAGTGTGCTGGATTAGAAGTTTAAGAATCTGGGTTTAAATCCCATTTTTGTCACTTACTACCTAATTGACCTTAAACAAATAAATTGACCTTGAGCACTTAACCTCTCTGGGTTTAAATTGCTTATCAATAAAGTGAATTGGTTGGACTAGATAACCTCTAATATTCCTTTTAGCTCTAAATCTATGGTCCTACGATCATATTATCTTGGATCTTTTGATTCGGTGATTTGGGGAACTATATGAAAGATAATTGAAGAGGGGAATCACTGGATAGTGAGAGAATCCATTAAAAGATTATTTCAGCAGCCTGCCCAGGCAAGAGGGCATGAGGGGACTGAACTAGTGGCTATGAGAGATTGGGATGATTGTAAGAGATCTTTGTGGCAACAGAATCATCAAGACTTGTAACTAATTGCATATACAGGGTTAGAGAGAATGAAGAATGAACAATACCCAAATCTATGTACCCTGCTTTATTATATTAATTGAGTTTCAGTTTTGCAAGATCACATTTTCTAACCTAACATGACAAATAAATGTTAAAAAATTAATGACAAAACTAACTATATTTTAAATTTCTTTTGAATGAATGAACAGATGAAGTGCATTTATTAAAAAAATATGCCAAGAATCGTGCCAATCACTAGGGATACAAAACAAAATTGGAGACAATATCTTGCTTCAAGGAGCTTACATTTTTTAAGTAATATTTAATTTTTTCCCAGTTACATGTCAAGAAGATTTTAGCATTCATTTTTTATAAGATTTTGAATTCCAAATTTTCCTCTCTTCCTCTCTCTCCTCCCCTCTTGTGAAGATAGCGAGCAGTTTGATATAGTTTATACATGTGCTATCATAACTATTTTTTAAAATTCAGAGTTGAAGAAAAACAAATTAAAAGATAGTGATGTCCTCAACAGCATCAAAGAATTTTTCAGGATGTTTAGTTTGGGGGAAGGATAACATAGAAATGTCTACAATCAACTAATGTCACTGGAGTGGATTTCCATTTCTCACCTAACTTCTTGATCACTCATGTATCACCATAAACTTCTCATTATCAGTTTTTCAAGAGATGATTTCTGTACATAGTTTAACAACCACTTCTGTCTTTATGACAAGATTCTTCCTTTCATTTTCAGACTGATACTTCTAAAACTCATAGGGAGTGAGATAGTGTGACTCCTATATTATCAACTATACAATATTGCCTTGAACATTTATTGTCTAACTTTTGTAAAGTATGTTAGTAAATTTTCACAGAGCTAGTGAAGACTATCTTCATTTATGATGGTCATTCAAGTGCTCAGTTAAGGTCAAACTGGTTATTTAGTATTAGGCAGGCCAAGCAAAAGTAAGTTATTTACATGAAATTTTTACTTTTCAGCTAGTTGTACTAGCACTAGAAAGACTGACAAAATTCCTGTCTCATATAAATTTTTATAATCTCTTTGGGACTAGTTGGATACTATTTGTTTGGTGTATTTATGTATTTTTACTCTATACCAGCAGTATTAAGTGCTAGTCATTCAAAATATCATTCCTTAAACAAATGTAGTCCCATATTTATGCTTTGATAGCTTACCTATGTTTTACAAATTCAATAATTCTAAGCATAGTTTCTTTTCTATTTAATTGAACAGAACTTGGCCAACACCTTAAGAATTATAGGGTTGAAGAAAATGCAAACTTAAAAAAATATGTTTTCATTTAAAAGAATCTCTGGTGGCTGATAACCTATAAATCATGTTTCACTCCAGTATGCTTTTCAATGACTAGAAGAAATACACCAACCTCCCACTAATCCTCCATTGTATTAGTGTTACTGCTGTGCAGTAATATTTTTTAATATGGTACTTTCCTTCTAGGGAAAAATTGGAAAGTGGTACTTAGACTAAAATATAATCCTATCAGTTTTACATAAAATATTGATAAGAAATAAAAATTTAGAATCCCTGGTGTGAATTCACTGGACTGCAGGAAATACAAATATATGGATTAAGAAAAGTTAACATAATCCTTTTATGGGAACTAAAATCAATTACACGTCAGCTTTGTAGTATTATAAATGTATTTAGTCAGCATAGAATTTTTCCAGCAGTGTTTCCTGCAGATTGAAATTGACTAACCAGATGTTAAATATTAAATAGAACTAATCAAAGCATGGTTCAAGAGACTTTAAAAACAATGATCAAAGGGAGCTATTTATTACCTGATTCATGTTACCATTGAAATATTGGCTTTATTATAACTGTTTTGTTTTTGCAAGATCACATTTTCTAACCTAACATGACAAATAAATGTTAATAAATTAATGACAAAACTGAGTATAGTTTTAAAATTCAGAATTGTGGAAAACTAAATTAAATGTAAAACTTTATTCATAAAAGAAAACTCCTACTGAGACATCTGGTACAGATAAGATTTCTCATAATACTGTGTATATATTAAGATAGGAAACTTATTTATTATGTGGTGCTAAAGATATCCATGGGCCAAGAGAGATCTCTTTAATTACAGAGAACCTGAACTATAAGGAATACTGAAGGGTCATCTGGCATAATCTTCCTACTTCAGGAAGGTATTCAGGACAGATTATTCTATTCTTGAAGATATCCAGAGAAAGGAATTCCATGGCCTCTCTCACAATGGTTTACCCTAGAGTTTGATCACAGTGATACCCAAAAAGTTCTTTTTTAAATACTCGGTCAAAATATCATTTGGAATTCATTGTAAGTCCATTTTCTTTTGTTTGTTCTGAAGATATAGAACATTTTCTTATAAAAACTCTGAAGATGTCCATCCTTTAGTCTTACCTAAGATGAACAAGTCTCAATTCTTTTACCTTCTTCCCTAAGAACTATTTTTCATTTTATTATTGTTCTTTTCCCCCCTCAAAGTTTTTTGAGGACTTCCTGACAAAGGCTCATTAATGAACAAAATACTTTTCAAAAGACCTGATTAGGCCAGACAGAATAGCTTAAAAGTCTAATTGTGTCATGTTTTCTTCTGTTTTTCTGAAAAGGCATTTGTATATTTCTAGAGGCAATGTGATATGTTGGGGAAAACACTCAGTCTAGCTTCAGAGGACCTGGCTTTGAATTCCAATCCTATCACCTGTTACTTAGCAAAAGTCCCTGACTCTTGAGTATTCTGTGTATAATGAAGAGAATGCTTTCTAAGTTCTCTTTAGAACACTAAATCTATGATATTATTGTGAGACAGGGAGCCTAACCCAGTCTCATTAAAAGCAAATCTCCTCCAAGTTAACCTCAGTTCAAACTGAATCTCTAGGTACAGAACAGGAAGTGGTTCTGTGGGTTTGGTAGTTTCTCAAGGCTAGATGAGGGTACCTCATCTGATTTCTGCGGGGCTGATTCCAATCAAACCTGAAAACTTAATCTCTTTTGGGAATTCCCCATTTTCATTTCTCATCTGAGGGTTTTTTTTTCCTTTTTCTTTTTTGAACTAAGCCTCCTTGTCTTTTTGCCAGGCCAGTTAAAAAAAATCCATTTGGAATTCCTTATGCATTGGCAGGGATCCATTGGAGTCTTTATGGATGCTCTATGGTATAAGGACTCAAAAATGTTTCTTTTCTTTTTTTTTAATTAAAAGCTTTTTATTTACAAAACATATGAGTGATTTTTCTACATTGACCTTTGCAAAAAACTTTTTTTTCCCAAGCTTTTCCCCTCCTTCCCCCCACCCCCACCCCTAGATGACAGGTAATCTAATACATGCTAAATATGATAAATTATATGACAAATCCAATACATGTATACATATCTATACAGTTATCTTACTGCACAAGAAACATCAGATCTAGAAAGAGAAGAAAAAAAAACAACCTAAGAAGGAAAACAAAATGCATGGAAATATTCACAGAAAGCGTTAAAATGCTGTGTTGTGGTCCGTACTCAGTTCCCACAGGCCTCTCTCTGGATGTATATGACTATCTTCATCGCTGAACAATAGGAACTGGTTTGATCCACATCATTGTTGAAGAGAACCATGTCCATCAGAATTGATCATCGTATAGTCTTGTTGCTGTGTATAATGTTCTCCTGGTTCTGCTGATTTCACTCAGCATCAGTTCATGCAAGTCTCTCCAATCCTCTCTGAAATCCTCCTGTTGGTCATTTCTTACAGAACAATAATATTCCATAACATTCATATACCATAATTTATTCAGCCATTCTCCAATTGATGGGCATCCTTTCAATTTCCAGTTTCTTGCCACTACAAAAAGGGCTGCCACAAACATTTTTGCACATGTGGGTCCCTTTCCCTCCTTTAAAATCTCTTTGGGATATAGGCCCAGTAGAAACACTGCTGGACAAAGGGTATGCACTGTTTGATAACTCTTTGAGCATAGCTCCAAATTGCTCTCCAGAATGGTTGGATCCGTTCACAGTTCCACCAACAATGTATCAGTGTTCCAGTTTTCCCACATCCCCTCCAACAGTTATCATTATCATTTCCTGTCATCTTAGCCAATCTGACAGGTGTGTAGTGGTATCTCAGAGTTGTCTTAATTTGCATTTCTCTGATCAATAGTGATTTGGAGCACCTTTTCATGTGACCAGAAATAGTTTCAATTTCTTCGTCTGAAAATTGTCTGTTCATATCTTTTGACCATTTATCAATTGGAGAATGGCTTGAATTCTTATATATTTGAGTCAGTTCTCTATATATTTTAGAAATGAGGCCTTTATCAGAACCTTTGGATGTAAAAATATTTTCCCAGTTTACTGCTACCCTTCTAATCTTGTCTGCATTCAAAAAATGTTTCTTTTCTCTATTTGCTTTGGTTAGATCAGGCTCTTCATAAGTAGTATTAAGGGTCAGGAAGAACTGAATTCACATACTAGCTCTATGAATTTGGGCAGATTCTTTAACTTCACTTTGCCTCAGTTTTCTTCAGTAAAATGAGGATAATAATAGCACCTGCTTCCCAAGGTTGTTATGAAGATCAAATGAAATAATATTTGTAAATAACTTTGCCCAGTACCTATCACAGTCATGCTACATAAATATTAGCTATTACATTTAGATACAGATACAATATTTATATGTAATATCATATATATGCATATAAGCATATGTATACATATTGTGTGTGTATATGTATATATATGTATACACACATATACATCTATACATGTATAAAATATAGAAGCATCTTATAACACAGTGGATAGAACTCTGGAACTGGAGTCAGGAAGGCCCAAGTTGAAATCCAGCCTCAGATACTTACTAGCTGTGTGACTCTGGACAAAGCACTTAACTTCTATTTGCCTTAGTTTCCTTAATTGTAAAATAGGGAGAATAATAGCACCCGACTTGCAAGATAGTTGTGAGGTTAAAATGAGATAACATTTGTAGAAAGTACTTAGTATGATGTCTGGAATCTAGTAGGCAGTCTAAAAATGCTTATTAATTTTCTTTCTCTTCTCACAAGTATTCCCTGTACTCTTTCAAGTACTGATCCAAGGTAAAAATATAAATGGCCTAATTGACAGTTCTTTAAACTTTTTTATAATTTGATCATGTTTAAGTATCAGAATGTAAGTTTTTACAAAATCCAGTTTTAGATAATTATATTTAATACACACTTTGAGTCTTTTATGATTATCATTATTTTTGTATGTAGGAATATATATGTAATTCATATTGTACATTGAACACCTTTTCTACTTCTATTTTTTTTCCTGGGAAACTAGGTGGGACTCATATGAAAAAGCATTTCAGGAATAATATAGAGACTTTACCAGCCAAGGAGTATTAGAATAGAAGTTTAGCCCATTCTCATTATAGGCCAGCTTCTCCAGCACTGAACCCAGTACAGAATGCATTTCTGGCTACAGAACAGAAAGTGGATATAGTACCCTAGCTCTACATAGGTCTAGCAGCTATTCCTCAAAATTAGATAATGATAAATTATGCAAATGACATTATAGTTAAATGTACTACAGGAACTTGCTTGTTCTAAATACATTCGTTAAACTCTGAATGGCTTTATAAAGAAAATGGTCATTTTATCTAAATTATTTATTTTGTGAATCCTGATTTTTAACATTTTTGTGTTTCTGCAGCATAGTAATTTTATAGGAGAAGTTGAAGACTTTTTGTTCTTCTGCTTGGATAAAGGAGTTTACTCTTTATTCACTATTTATGACCATCTATATGTAAAAAAGTGTTTGATGGGGTAGGTCATGCCAGCAGATATAAATTTAGAATTTTTGTTTTGAAGCACTAAGAATAATTATATCCACAAATCAGCAATATTTAAAGAAGGAGAAGGTAGATATAATTATAGTCCAGTACCCTACTTAGAGACTACCAAAAAGACCTAAGATTATGATGACTCTTCCTTCTTCTGCTCCCCATGGATAGGAATCACATTATCTTTTGGAAAGTGGTGGGCAAGATCCAAGGTATATCTATCAATGCTTCTTGTGAGCCACATGTAGAAAATCCATATGAATCTTATATGGCCACATAATCTTATAATAAAATCTATTTTGAGTTCATAAATATGCATATTTATTACTACTTGTGCCTGGATATAATCTCTTTAGCTATAAATTACAAAATAATATGCTTGCAATTACTGAGGAAAGTATCTGTTACAAGTAGAATTTGAAGGGAATAAATTAGCTTGCTACAGAATAAAGTATATTTCCTAGTGGTAAGCACTTGTAAGAAATCTTGCCTTTTTTTGAGTGACAATGCTCTATGTCATTGGTTTTATGTGGGTAACTGATTGTGCTTTTCTCATGTTATTCTTTCTCTTTATACTCAGGGAGAAAAAAAATACATAATAGATTTTTTTTTCCAGGATAACTATAAACCTCCTTAGTCAAACCCAGTTGCTCCTTGGGAGGTAAGGAGCGAACTAACCTATGTTTCTACAAGTTACAAAATCATTTACATTTATTACCCTTGCACAGTGAGGCCCCAAAGCCTCAGAGCTATGATTCTCCAAATCACTGCATTCTAAGCTTGACTGATTGGTTTAAAAGCTTGTGAGAGATTTATAATGATTCACTGTGTAAGCCAGTGATTTTATATTTAAGGCAGGAGCCTACTTATAAATGACAGAAAACTTCAGACTCACATTGGACTCAGCAGGTGACCCACTGTTTTCATAGATTTGGAGAGAAACAGCACTTCTTGTACACTGTTTGAAACCAAATCTTGCAGTGCACACACTCACACACACTATTATTTATATGAGCATTATAATTTTAGCTCCCCATTTATGTTGTAAGGTGCCTTTTGGGTTATTTAGCTTTATTAATATTTGCAAACATTTCTCACAGAAACTTAAAAAGCTCTGTTTCTTTTGATCTTTTTATTTGCTCTTGTAAACTTTAATTGCTTCCCAAATTCCACATTTGAAAAAAAACCTATCAGATATATTTAGGTTGACACAGTATGCCATATCTAGTTCACAATGATGTTGACATTAATGTGCAACTGCTCTTCCCTCTTCTGATTGGATTTATATATTAAATGTCTTGCACTTAAATGTCCCAAATCATTCACAAAGAGGTAATGTTACTGTTTAATAAACAACACAAGTACAGGTTCAAGGAAGAAGATGAATGGAGTAAATGGCAAAGAAAAGACTAAGATTTTTATGAAATTCTCAAGATTAAGATGAACAGAGAGACTATAAGATCTGAAGGAAAGAATTACATGTAGGAAAGAGTTAAAAGTCAATAAATAAAAAAATGGCAGACATATTGGTCATAACAGCCCCATAGCAAGCGTTGGCTCATGCCGTCGATGAGTTCACTTGTCCCTCACTGGAAATTAGCAGAGACTTCTGCATTTCAACTGGGACATTGAAAGTATGTTAAGACTAGAACATTCTAGGGACAGCTAGGGGGGCCAGTGGATAGAGTACCAGCCCTGAAGTCAGGAGGACCTGAGTTCAAATCTGCCCTCAGACACTTAATACTTCCTAGCTGTGTGACCCTGGGCAAGTCACTTAATCCCAATTGCCTCAGCAAAACAAAAACAAAACAAAAAAACCCCAGAACATTCTCTATGAAAATTCTGTCCTACATTGTACTTTAACCCCATCCCACCACATATTTTTTTTTAAATTTTATTTTATTTGCATAACATATGTGTGGGTAATTCTTCAACAATAACCCTTACATAGCTTTCCGTTACAAATTTTCCCCCCAACTCCCCACCCCTCTCCTAGATGGCAGGATATCCACTACATGTTAATTATGTTAAAATATTGGCAAATCGAATATATGTATACATATTTCCAAACTTATCATTGTTGTGCAAGAAAAATCTTATCTACACAAACGATATATCAGATAAAGGAAACACAATGTAAGCAAACATCAATCAAGGAGTATGAGAATGTTATGTTGTGTTCCACATTTCACATCCCTCTCTCTGGGTGTATATGGCTTTCTTCAGTGAACAATTGGAGGTGGTTTGAAACATTTCATTGTTGAAGAGAGCCATGTCCATCAGAATTAATTGTCACATAGTACTGTTGTTGCCGTGTATAATGATCTCCTGGTTCTGCCCACCACATATTTTCAACATGTCTCCTTGAGTCTCACTTTCTTCAATGCTATTATCTTAGAGGCTCAAATACAGCCCTTCCCTCATACTTTATGCCTAGGTTATATTTCTTTTCAGCTCAGCTTCATTTTGTTTCTCCCCTGCTTGTGCTTTTTCTACTTTCTTTCTCTATACTTTGTGAAACTCCAGTTTATAGTGAGCATAGAAGAGTGGCAAGAACAGTGAATGTGAATTAGATACCCGAGACTAAATCTTGGCTCTATTTCTTACTACTTGTATGCCTTTGGGTAAGTAACTATATTGCTCTGCTAACTCATTTATAAAATGAGAGAGAGTTTATAGGTTTTAAGGTCCTTTTCAGTCCTAAAACTATGATCTTATTAGCAAGCTTTAAACTTTCCCATATGCCTAAATCTCTGTCCTTTTGTCTCTGCCTTTGTCTCTTTCCTGTTTCTCCTTCCCTTTCTCTTTTTCCCTCCTTCTCTCTCTCCCCTCCTTTTCCCTCTCTTTTTCTCCTACCTTCCTCTCTCTCTTTTCTTCTCTCTTTCTGTCTCTCCTTCCCTCTCTATCTCTTTCTCTTTCTTCTTTTTGTCTCTTTCTCTTTCTCTCCTTCCTTCTCTATGTTTTTCTCCCTCCTTATCTCTCAGTCTGTTTCTGTTGCTTTTTCTCTCCTTCCCTCTTTGTCTTTTTCCTTTTCTATCTTTTTCTCCCTCCTCTTTTAATCCCTCTGTCCCTCCTTCCTTATCTCTTTCTCCTTCCTCTCTTAATCTATTTATCTTTCATTTCTTCTCCCTTTTTCCTCCCCCCCCTCTCTAACTCTCTGTTTCTCTTTCTTTGTCTGTATCTCTAATAGGAGACCTTCAAGATGCTGCTATTTTTTAATTAAATAAATTAACCCAAATTGCAAATTAGTTTTGAATAAGTACCTTGTTAATTTAAAAAGAATTATAGTGCTTTGATCATTGGGTGAAGACAGATGATGAAATTTCCTGAAAAGCCCCAGTCTTGTTTATTTCATTCTAGGCCTGATTTATTTTCTGTACTTCACCTGTTCACCAGCTGCTTTATAATCCCTCTCAACTGACCCTGGATTTTCCAGCTCTCCTTTATGTATTATTATCCATCATTAGAATGTAAACTTTGTGAGGGTAAAGACTTTTTTGTTTGTCTCTAATTATTATATTTAGTATAATTATTAAAAATAAATGCTTAATAAATTCTTTCTCTCTCTGTCTCTCTCTGTCTCTGTCTCTGTCTCTCTCTCCCCCTCTCTTTCTGCTGTATGGGAAACATCTTGTGATTGGTTGAATGAGACACACTCCTGTGCCTATGTATAAAAATAACAATAGGAAACTCATTGAGTCAGTTAAGGAATGAACTGACCTACCAGTATATATGTGAATTGGGGAAGTGGCCCTAGAGAGGGTGTTAAATTTTTTTCTCCTTTTCTCTGTTCCTCTCTTCCTCCATCAGTCTCTTCCTTTGTCCTTCCCTTCTTCCCTTCCTTCCCTTTCCTTTTTTCTTTTTCTCCTTCCTTCCTTCCTTTGTTCCTTCCTTCCTTTCTTCTTTCTTTCTTACTTTCCTTCTTTTTTCTTCTCTTCCTTCATTCTTTCCTCCATCCATTTGTTGATGTCCATAGTAATTTCTAGACATCACTCTTCCACCATTAACCTTCCTACCTTTCACATCAAAGAAAAACAATAAACAAATACAGACAATAGTGGGACCTTGTCTAATATTATATACTATACTCAATTCAAGTAATTGTCTATCTTCCTACCCCAAGGTAGGGTTGTCTAGTTTTAGGGACCTCCATTGGTTTTTCAATTACTCAGGCACACTCAACCTTTTTCTACAGACACTCATGATGATTCACCTGAATAGAAAACTAACTTTTTCCCAAATGACATCATTTTTTTCTAAGTCTGCACTAACAATTGCTGCTTACTCTGTCATTTTGTCTTCCCCCCCTTTCCACTCTCTTTTCCCCAACTCCTCACCAAACATATTTATGTAAAGAGGAAGAATTAGATTTTTCTTTTCTCCCCAGTGCTACTTTCCATTAAAAACTTTTTTTTTTCATTTACACTATATAACACTATCTTCTTTTTTGAAGGCCTATCCATTTATTCTACCTTCTCTATATTTTCATCAATGTCAGCAACCCACCTTCATGATAAATTTTCAATCTGCTCTGGTTTTACTTTTTACCCTATTCCCTTCATCAACTTCACTATTTTCAAAAATTATGTAGGTTGCCTATCTAACATCCTAATCTCTGTGGGCTCAAGTGCAATAATCTATTTTCCTTTTCCTTCAGACACTGATTAACACACACACACACTTTGAATCATGTCTTTACAATTGTTCCAATTCCAACATCTTGATTCAGAATTCCCCATTTATTTACAACCTTATTTACAATATCTGACTTCCTTACCACAATAGTATCTGATTTTTATTTTCATTGTAAACAGCTAAAATACAGTATGTCCTTTTAAATTCTTTTTTAAGCTCTATTTTTTAATCTTAATTTTACTTATTTTGGGGTTTACAAAGGCTATTCAAACAATGTTCAAGCTTTGGTAGGTTCTACCAAGCTGGAAAGATTTTGTGTATGGGCAAAATGTTGGACTGTGTATCTTTTGTCTTGATGCAGGGTGATTCATTAGCAGAGGGTTGGCCACCGGAGGATGAATTCTTTGGTTATGGGAACTTGTTGTTGGAGGCAATACCTGAGGTGATAAAATCACAGTATCTTCAAAATATCAAAGTCTTGTATTTATTTAGGATTTATATCCTGGCTAATTCTAGAAAGAATCTGAGGTAGCTTACAAAATTAAACACATTATAAAACAGGACAATTAAAATTAACAAGAGTCTATTAAAAGAGCAGAGAAATAGATGTTATGAGGTACCTGGGATGAGTTAGTTACTGCAGCTGAGAATTGAATTTAACTTCGTTTACTAGCAGCTAAAGAAAAACAACCACATTGGCTAACATAGTCCTAATAGCTAAGTAAAAGAAAGCATGCAAGTTTATCTGGAGAGAAAGACTCTATCAATAGAAAAACACTAATCTGATGGAAAATGTCATCAATTTCAGAGTTTACACTCTGCTCCCACCCTGAACAAATTTACAGAACAATTATTGTTCCAATGGTCATTTCCTATATCTATATTCTATTACAATCGAAGACATTTCATTACTTCAGTAATGAAATTTACTCTAGTTGAGATATTTCTTTAATAAGCTTGATAGCTCATCTGCTGCTTTATGAAAATTTAACATTGTAGAAAGAACTTAGAGACCATAGATGTATGGATGATTAAGACATCCTATAGGTTGAATCTTTGGTATCTGTTGGATGGTAGTCAATTCACAATTTAATCTTCTAACAAGCATTATAGCAAGTCCAAATATTCCTTGTTATTGGTTTAAAAGACATTTATATTATTAAGTATTAGACATGTGAGAAGAAGAACTGACAATCTGTTGTAAAATGTAGACTCTGACTGGTATTTTTGCTAAGATGGAGATCATTTCACTTATGTGTGAAGATAGATTGTAGGAGAACCTTGGTGTGGAGCCAACACATTCCTCACAAAAGAACTTTGCATCTGTTAAAGGCTTTTTGACAAATATTTAGTTGACACACCAGTATTTGTTGCCAAAGAATGTGGAAAAGTTGATTTTAACCTGAAAAAATTTTAAGGTATTGGTGTTATCATTCAAAAAAAGCAATTCACTATGATTCCTCTAGAATATCTACTTGTGAGTAGTACAAAATTTTCAGATGTAAATGTCAGGAGAAATTAGCTGCGAAATGCACATGTAAATAGAGGAATGGGTTGACCTGTTGATTGAAGTGGTTGTTTGTTTTGTTTTTTAGTATTGCCAGTCAAATACAATGATTTTAGTTTTATTATTATCAAGGATATCTATGGCTAAAAAAAAAGGAGTTGAGCATGTCAGGTAGTGAGAGAATAATATTAGTATTCTAATGGTATGTGGGAATAATAAAAGTATTGAAGGAGAATCTCTAGCATTTGGTAGTAGATTCTCTATAGAGGATTTATGGAATGCCAATGGCACAAAATAAGAAAATAAGAATGGGATATGATCTGAACTGGTAAAGGCAGAATTGTAGTATGTGGATGAGATCACAGACAATTCCATCAAAATTTGGAGGACAGTCAGGTGGCACGGTAAATAGAACACTCATCAGTATAAAATTATAAAATCAGTATAAAAATACATTCAGGTATAAAAATAAGCTGAAGAAGGAAATGACAAACTACTCCAGAATAAAATCCTAAATGGGGTCATAAAAAGTTGTATATGACTGAAACAGTTGAACAACAGTGGATTTTGTTGATCTTTTTTGAGAAAAAGTAACCAAATGAAATCTGTATCTTAAATTTGCTCCTTCTGACTTCACTTCTATCTATTTAATGCTATGCTCTCTACCAGCATTCAATGAATATATTTCAGCCTGAGGACATCCTGGGAAACACTCTGAAACTTTTGACTGGACATTGGATAGTTTTAGAAATTATTCTTAATTAGGTAAATAAATCCATAAAAAGAACATTATTTCATATTACCACACAGGTAATTTGATCAAAAGTCATTTTATCTTAGGTGTACTATAGGTAGATGATTCCCTAACCCATTTACATGTCATCTCTTGGATGAGTCAGTTCTGCTCACTCTAATCTCTTCTATTTCATATCAAATCTGGTTAGTCTTACTTTTGAAAGATGATTTCTTCTTATTCTGAAGCCATATTCCAGGAGATGCAACCATTTGGAGACTTGTAGCCATATATGTAGTGAATCCAGATCATATCACTCTCCTGATTGACCATCTTTGAAGGCTTCTCATTGATTAGCCCATTGCCTTTGATGAAAGCAGATAGCATGCTTATCAGATTTGCAGAGAACACAAAGTTTGAAAAGATACCCAAAACATTGAATGAGAGAGTCAGGATCCTAACAGGATCTCATAAGGCAGTGTTGGGCTGAATCTAGCATGACAAAATTTGATTGGGATAAATAGCAAGTCTTACTTCTGGATTACAAAAATCAACTTAATAAATACAGAATCAGGGAGTGAATAGGCAGAAATTGATTGGAAAAAAGTATAAGGATCTTAGTGAATTGTACTATAAATCAATATAAATATAATATAATTAATCATTATAAATCAATACATATAAATACAAATCAATATATATCACACATTATAAGTCAATATATGGCAAAAAAGGGACTAATTTTATCTTGGACTGCAAATTATCCAGGACTCTGCCTTGAATAAAGTGTGGCTATGGCTAAATGGAAGGAGCCACTCAGGAAAAACTAGATTTTAATCCTATATGAGACACTTACTAGCTGTATGACCTGGGCAAGTCATTTAACTTCTCGAAACCTCAATTTCCTTTTTTATTAAGTGGAGACTGTAATAATACCTCCCTCCCAGGTCTGTTCTGAAAATCCAGGGAAAGAATATATGACAAGAACTTTGAAAATCTTAAAACTCAATATAAATACACATACTATATTCACTTTTTTCTTTTTCTTCTTTTTTTTCTCTCATGCTTTTTCCCTGTTGTTATGATTTTTGTCTCCCAAACTGATTCATAAAGAAATGTATGTATAAAAAAAGAATGTACATGTATAACTAGAAAAAATAAAACAATATAAAAAGCCCTCAATATAAATATGTTATTATTATCAGACTATGATATCATGTTTAATTCTGCATGCTTTATTTTAAGAAAAACATTGCATGTTGATAATTCTCTAGGGGAAAGTAACTAGAATGGTGAAAGAATTGAAACCATGCCATATGAGAACTGTTTGAAGGAACTGGAGAAGTAAAGTTTGGAGAAAAAAAGACTTGTAGGTATAATTATTGCATTATTCAAAAGTGATCATATGGAAGGATTAGATTTGTTTTGTTTGACCCTAGAGAACAAATTAAGGAGAAATAGGTAGAAGGTTTGAAGAGGCAATTTTGGACTTTCTGTAAGGCAAGAGTGCCCAACAGAAAGAACTAGGTAGACCTTGGGTTCTACTTCACTAAAGGTCTTAAAGCATAGAATGGATATCAGTTAGAGATGTTTACAGAGGAGATTCCTATTTAAGTAAGAGTTGAACTAATTAGCTTATGAAGTCTTTTAAGATTCTTAGATTCTATAATCCAGATTCCATGATATAAACTTTTTTTGGGGGGAGGGAGGTTCTGAATTTTATTGGTTAAGGGAACTCCTAATAAGAAGCCTCCTTCCTGCAATGTAGAAGGGCATTTTCTCTGTCTTACTGAGTTACTATGAACATTGAAAAATTAGTTGCTTTGCCCAGGATCACACAATATGTGTCAAAGGCAGGACCTGATTCTTGATCTTCTTGACTTCAAGACGGGTTCTCTTTCTACTATGTTACATATGAAGTAATTGTGCTATAAAATTCTCCATCTAGAATGTAAGGCACTACATAATCATGCCTCATTCTACTTCCTGATCCTTATCTTCTTCTATTCCTAAACATATACTTTGTGTGCTAGCTAAATTGAAATGTTATATTATTTCTGACTTTATGGGGCTGTGCCTCATTCTCTGAAACATTTTTCCCACTGTGGATTCAATAGTAGGTCCTGGAGATATAATGCTAAAACTGAAACAATTTTTGGCTTCTAGGAGCTTTCATTTTATTTGGGTATACAATGCACAATGATAAATTCATCTGTGAGCCATGGAAGGTTTTTGAGCAGATTTGTGCTTTGGGAATGTCAAATTAATAGTTGTGAGAAAGAAGGATGAGAAAGAAGAGAGACTAGTTATCAGTTAGGAGGTTATAATGATAATTCAGGTGAGAGGAATTGAGATCCTGTATTAGGGTGTTATGAATAAAGTAGTGTTATGCTAAGAAATGGGATGTGAATGAAAATAAAAGGAAAAAAAAACAATTTGTCTACTGGTTATCCAACCAAGGGAAATGGAAAGAAAAGGAAGTCAACAAGGATACCTATGAAGTTGTAAACCTAGAAGGATGGTGACAACTTCATCAGAAATAACTTTTGGTGGAAGGTTAGCTTTAGGCGAAAAGATAATAAACTTCATTTTGGAACAAAGCCTTTCTGGTTTGGAAGTACTTGTCTGAACTTGAACTCCATGGATGTTGTGCTTAAGAATCTAGAATTTCTTCCAAAGGCTATTGAGGGCATTAGAATAAGACTTAAGTGGAAGCTCTGTTCTCCTAAGTCATTAACACTATTTTTCCTAAGGTCACTAATAACAGATATCTATTCATACTGAATGGGCTTTTCATAATCCTCATTTTCTGCTTTTCTGTTATGTTTGATACTGTTGCAAAAGAAAAGACCCTTTTGGATTCTTTGAAATTTCTGTTATTGGCAAAGTTTTTGTAAGACTACATGCTTAATTTAGAAAAGGGACCTTAGTACCCCATCTTCTTGTAGATAAGGAAACTGAGGCTCAGATAAATTAGGCAAATTGCTAAGGTTACACAGCCAGTAACTAACGGAGGCATGATTCAAAGCCAGGCCTTCCTGACTCCAGGTCCAGTACTATTTCTACCCTGCCACATTCAATACCTTTAATCATTAATCTACGCTACTTGTACTCTACTGTTGGAAAACCCAAGGTAAATATTGCTTCTTCTGGGAAGCCTTCCCTGATACCTTCTTTTACTATCAAAGTATCACTTTCAGACTTCACATACTTCTTCCCTCTTTATGTGAACTTTTCTCAACTGTAGTCATGCATTCACTTCCCTCTCAAAAGAATAAGATTTTTGAGGATAGGAGGTATTTTGTTTTTATCTTTTATTTTAGAGTCTTGCACATAGTAGAATTATAATTGTTCATAGAATTGAAGTCCTGATGATTCTTCCATCATTTTTGACACTAGAGAGCATTGTGGTCCATACTAAGAAAACTATGGAATAATATTAGTATGATGCTACAATTGGAATTTCTTTTGTTACAGAGGGCATTTTGAATTGTTTCAGTTATGTGCTATTAGAATTTCTAGGATAGGGTTCAGTGGGAGTAGTTATGTAGTAATAAAGGACTGTCACTGGAAAGCCTTTTTTAATGGTTCTGTTTAATTTAAACTATAAATGTTCCAAACATCCACATGAAGCGTGAGTATGATACCTTTCATTAATAATTATGCCCCTCATGTCTCTTTAAGGATTAGGTTAGTAAACTGAACTAGCTTTAGTTCCCTAAAGTGCAGAGAGAGAAGATAGATTTTATTTATTTTGTTTTTTGGAGTACAATGCTTTGTACGTAGTAGGCTCTCAATAAATATTTTCTGAGTGACTGATTTTATATTGAATATAACTCTAGCTATTTCTAGGCTATTAAACAGTAGCCTATTCTTGAACATTATGTTAAAATATACAAAATAGCCTTAAGGAAAAAACCCATGACCCCAATTACATGTTAGAATAGTATTGACTTGAGAAAAATAAATGAGAACACAAAATTAAATTTTTCAAGGCTTTGGCATATGCTGATACTTTATAAATTGAGAGGTTATGTGCTTTTTAAACTATTACATTTTACAAAGACTTTAATTTCAAATGCATTCAGTGATTTTTATATTTGGTAGCAAAAAATAAGTGATTAATAATTTCATGTTCACAGAATTCTTGATTTGTTTCCTGTGTCAGAGATTTGAGAACATTAAAAGGTGATTAGGGAGGGTATCCTTGAAGTCTCCTTCACACCAGGAATCTCCCTTTTTTTGGTTCACTTAACTTAATGTGGGAGTTGCCTGTGATATTTTCTACACTTCACTTTCTGAGGTTATGGGCCCCATTCATATGCCATATCTTCCTCTCAGATGAATAAGTATGACTTTTATGAATTTTTCACTTATAGAATTTAATTTATATGAATAATTAGAAAAGGTCCAAATCAAATTTCTCTCTGCCTGGACAAACAATTCTGGTAAAGAAAACTTCTTTAGCATTTTTTTCTTAGTACCTAGATTTACTATTTGCTCAAAGAACCAAAAAGAAAAATACAGGGTAATGCAACTGTAGCTATTTTGTGTAGTGATATCTTCATTGTTACCTCAGGGTATATTGAGTTGCAACATAAAATACCATTTCCTTAACAAATTTTACTTATCCAGCATACAATTAGGTATTTAAGGATGATGTTGGGAGTGAATTTGGTAAATAACCCACAAAGGTTACATATCAGGAAAAGGGAATTTATTTTTATTTTTATTTATTTTTATTTTTTGCTATTTAATACTAGAACTTTAGCTTGAGCAATTAGTTTTTATCTAATCTAAAATAGAATAATGTGATGATTTAGTAGAATTCAATAAACATTTGCTAAATACTTGCTCTATTAAAGTTGATAGGTATCCTGGCAATAGTAGTAGAGGGTTGGCTTTGGAGTTAGGAAGAACTAGATTTACCTCTTACCTTCTGATGTACTAGCTATGTGATAATGGGCCAATGAAGGAACCTTTCAGTGCTTTCAGATCACTCTTGAAGACTAAATAAATTACAGATGAATTGCCAAATTGCATCCATCAGTGAAGGGAGTTTCCATGCTGGGAAGTCCCACAGTGTTGTAATTATGTTTCAACCAAACAGGAAAAAAAACGAATCTTTAAAGATTATTAACATGTATGTATTTTTCCTTGAAAACCTATTTCAAATAGAAAAATATGCTCAACATGTAGCAACACACACACACAATTTTCTAATGTGCTTTTCCATCTCTCCTAGTTTTATTTCTATCCTATGTAACACAAACACACAAAAACATTTGCAACAAAGGATAGCTACACTTGTATACAGTCAAGATGTATCAGAAAACTTTTAAAAAGTTACCCATCTGCTGGAGTATTGTATGGATGGAACTTGATGCTAAATCAAGGGAATAATACAGGGGATAATAAAATAAGTGGACATTTCATCTTTATTCTCTTTTAAGATTATTTAGATTATTTCAAAAATTTCAAAGCTGTCAAAATATTTCCAAAACATGGATTATAGGAAATCATGTTTTGGAAGAGAAAAATCACTATCAACATAATTTGTAGCATTTATTAAATACTTACTATGTAATAGACATTCTGCTAAGTTCAGGAGATACAAAGAAAGGCAAAAAGTCTTTTCTCTAAAGGATCTCACTGTCTAAAGAGGTAGGGTAACATATAAGTAATTATGTCCCCAAAATTTTGTGATAAACTGGAAATAATTAGAAATTGTCGTTATAATGGTGATCAAGAAAGGCTTGAAGATAGGGTTTTAGTTAGGACTTGAAGGAAGTCATAAAAGGCAAGAGATGGAGAAGAAAAGGAGACCTGGTCATAAGCCAGTGAAAATTCTTAGGTGATAGAATGTTTTATGCAAAGATAATGAGTTGGCCATAGTCATGAATTGAACAGTGTGAGTGTATGTGTTGGGGTGGGGGAAGGTTTGGATATGGGATTGGGAGTGGAAAAGTGGGAGGGGGCCTTTGAGCATTAAACAGAGGATTTTGCATTTGATAATGGACATATTAGGGACCTACTGAAGTTTATTGGATTGATGGGTGACTAGGTTGTACTTGAGCTTGAAGAAGATCAATTTGTTTGCTGAGTGAAGGGTGACCTAGAGTGGAGAAAGACTGGAGTCAGGAAGACCAATTAGTGGCCTATTGTAAAAATCTCAATGTGAGGTGATGAGGGCATGTGCAAAGGTGATGGCAGTGTTAGAAAGAAAGGGGCTTATATGCAAGATATTACAAATGTATACTCAATAATTCATTGAATATGGGAGATTAGAAAAAGTGAAAAGCTGATGATAATATTTTGTTTGGAAGTTTGGGTGATTGGGAGGATATTGAATTGATAGTAATAGGAAATTAGAGAGAAAGGTGTGTGTGTGTGTGTGTGTGTGTGTGTGTGTGTGTGTGTGTGTGTAATAATTCTCTAGTGAAGAATGAAGGAGGAAATTTGGAATTAAAATTTAAAAGGAAAAAAACCCAACAACAATGGTGTCTCCTCAGTGCTATTAGTTCTCATTAGGCCCTGCTATGATAAATATAATTTCTCTTTCTTGTGAAGCTCTTTAGATACTTAAAGACATTTGTGTTTCCCATATTTCTTCTGTTTTCCAGGTTAAATACTCCCAATTTCTTCAAACAATGGTCAAATTGCAAGAATTCAAGTCCTTTAACCATCTTTGTCGCCCAATTCTAGAACCTCTCTAATTAATGTTGTCCTTATAATATGGCACTCAGAATATAATAAAACATGACAGATATGGTAGAATTATGGTAAGGCATAGGACTCCTGCTACTTCCATTAGCATGTTCTTGGCCCTTCTTAATGAAGAATTAACTTTCTTGACTGTTAACTTTATATTGTTGGCTTATTTTGAGCTTTAGTCCACTAAACCCCTAGATCATTTTCAGACATACTGCCTTCTAGCCACATCTCCTTCGCCTTTTACATAGTGAAGTTAGAATTTGAATTCTGTTTGTTAAATATTCTCTATGCCAATGTTTATATAGTTCAATGGATTGAAGTATCCACTTCCATAAATAGGTTAGCTCTCTGGTTTGGTAAAATACCCAGCCCTTTAACCTCTATCACTTGATATCTCCTCTTCTTTCCTTTCTTATTCCTGTCTAAAACATGATTTTGCTTGAATGAAAATGGTTTTCATTTTAAAGTCCTTGACATGATAATTAATTCAGATAATTCACTAAATAAAAGCCCTTTTGCTTGTGGAATCCTATTAATAGCAATTCAGCATTGAAAATGTAGTATACTCTCCACATTAAAAAATAAAGAAAAACACACTTTTTAACTTCTGAAACTTGAGGAGTTAACCTTAAAAATGTACGAGATATTTTTTTAGTTCCTAAGATGCTTAAAGGATATAGATATATAGCAAGCACTGTATAATATAAGACTAATGCATGACCATGATCTCTGGGTCTTAATTGTAGGGCATAGTGGAGACATTTTCCTTGTTACTATCTCTTAAAAAATATTTTGTAGGTGTTAATGCCTCAGAGAAAATAATTTTTATCCTAAAACCATTTTACTCCCCAGGGAGTATTTTGTTTATCTTGGCTCACTCTAGAATCAGACAATTTCTATTTTCAATGCCATGAATTAGTTATTTTTTATATTGTAACTTATGAGGGACACCAATATTATTATCTTAATTTTATAGATGAGGAAACCTAAATGCAGGTTAAATGACTTACTCAATATTACATTCCAGGCTAATGTCAGAATCAAGAGTGGTGCAGAATTCTTTTTGTGTATATTGCGTTGCCCAGGTCTCACTTTTCTTTATGTTGTGACTGTAAAATGAATACTAGGCTATTTGTACCCCATGCCATCAAATTACAGGTATTTAGTACAGGATATGTGCTAACTGATCCTAAATTGATTTTTATTTATATCTCATAGCTAGATCATCTAAAAAAAACCAAAATAAGATAAAACCACTTTCTCATTTGCTAATGCTTCTAGCCTTTTTAGCTGCAGTAGCAAGATTATTAAGGAAATGTAAGTTGTCATACATTAAAAATCAATCTAAATAACATTTCAAACTTCAGGCACAGCAAATTGTTTAATTGAGAGAGAGAGAAACAAGATCTTGGAGGGATTAGGGACAGGAATGTCTTTTACTGCTTGTCTAATCAACTAACTACACAGTTGCTTTTTTGTTCAGTGGAACGGGGGATGGGATTGAGAGTCAAAGGGTCTGGGTTCAAAGCCTGACTGACATTTACTACCTATGTGACTTAAACTCTCTGGGCTTCAGGTTCCTCATCTCTAAAATGAAATATTGGATCAAAGGATTTCTTAATGGTTGAATTGGGAAGCAAATGAAACTCATCTTCATTGCTCCTGAATACTCCTTTCTCTTCCTTGTTCATTAGCTCTGTCAAAATTCTCTTTTCTTTTAGCATGTTCTCTCTCCAAATTACCATCATGCCTTCCTAGTTACTCTGATCGCTTTCTGATATTTTTGTTGTTTAGTCATATATGTTTTTTGAGGGGCAATTAGGGTTAAGTGACTTGCCCAGAAGCACACAGCTAGTAAAGTTCTGAGACTGGGTTTGAACTCACAAGGAGAAGTCTTCCTGTCTCCAGATCTAGCACTCTATCTCTATTTAGCTGCCCTTTTTGATGTTAGTGACCTAATATATTGCCTATCTTAGGTATATTCCAAAGAGGACTGGGCAGTACCTAATTCAAAGGAATCATTAGCTGAGGTGGAATTTCACTATGTAGCTTCCATAGTAAAGGTATGTGTAAGTGGGAAAAAGAATATTTCCAGTTACCCTTCAAATAACAAATGTTCCAAAAAAAACCTTGCTGTTAACTTTTTCCTTCAACAAATGCATTAAATTTGTGTATCCACAGAATTGCTAATGCAGTTATATATTCTGATAGGACTGAAATTTGATAGTAGGAGATACATTCTTTTTTTTGAATTTCAGTAGTATTTTATTTTTCTATGTAAAGATAGTTTTTAGCATTCATTTTTGTAAATTATGAATTCCAAACTTTTTTCTCCTTCTCTTCCTTATCCCCCTACAGGACAATACACAATCCAATATAGATTATATGTGTACAATAATTTTAAATATATTCCCATATTAGTCATGTTGTGAAAGAAAAATCAGAACAAAAGTAAAAAAAAATCACAAGAAAAAAAAGCAAACAAACAAATAAAAAAAGGTGAAAATAGTATATGGTGATCTGCATTCAGTCTCCACAGTCCTCCCTTTAGATGTAAATGGCATTTTCCAATTCAAGTCTATTGGAATTATCTTGGATCAATGTATTGCTGAGAAGAGCTAAATATATCACAGATGATTATCATATAAGTTTGCTGCTACTGTGCATAATGTAGGAGATACATTTCTTATCCAAGTAACATGATACTTAAAGTTGATAGTATTTTGGAGCATATGCAGTATTTCATGAAAAGGTCTACTGCTTTTCTTCTATTACCTAGCTGTTAAGTTTTTTTTTTTTAATAGGAGTCTAACAATTCAAATCTTAGAGATTATTCTGTCCCACTTCCTCATTTTATAGATAAGTATATGAGCACTGTCAAGTGACTTGTCTGGGGTCATACAAATAGTAAGTAGCAATGTTAAAACTTGAACCCAGGTCTTTTGAATTTAGATCTAGTGTTCCACATTTTCAAGCCTTGTGACAATAAGGATTTTGTATCTGAAGATTTAGAAATTAACTGGGGATCTGTGCAAGTTATTTCTCACCAGAGAATGACTAAAAATCTTCCATGTTTTCCTCTGCATATAGTTGTCTTCATGAGTCCCTCCTGAAATATATGGAAGTAACCATATGTCGACTTGCATAATTCATTTCAATTAAACAAATATCTATTAAGATTTTTGGTGTGTACAGCACTTATGCTAAACTCTGTGAAAGAAAAAAAATGGGGCGTATAAGGCCCTTGATCACTGGTTGTCAAGGTTAACTAAGTCCTTGTTAACAAGGTTCATGAGGGCTTTGTCATAGCATTGATGATATCTTCTTAATAAGGTGTGAACTTGCCTCAGCCCATTGACACTACATTAAGAATGATTGATTGAGTTATAGTAGTCACATACCTCAGCTATGCCTTTGGATTTGGCCTTTAAAATGAAGAGCTCCTAGAGAAGGAGGTGCAAAGAACTCCAGTTGGGAAAGCCAGAGAGATATTAGTTTTAGATTCATACACAGAACTCAGTTCTTTGGCGGGCAGCCTAAGAAACCCTGTAGCACTAGGATGCTGACATAGATTCATGAGCATCGGGGATCATGTGGTTCAGAGATGAGATGGTTGTAGGTGAACAACCTGGACAAGAGGAAGGAATCCTAAACCAAAATTCCTGGACACAGAGAAAGCATTCAGGGACAAGATTGAGTTTCTAGACCAAGTTTTTGGTCTCAGGGGAAACAATTCTGGAAAATATTAAATTTTTGGAATAAGCAGAAGATGAAGTTAAGAAACAATAAGGGACCAAAGAGCCATTTTAGACCTTGTTCTTCTTTAGTACTGTGAATTATGTGAATTGTGCAAGGTCTGGACAAAGTATTATTTTTTTCAATATGTAGGGTTAGGTTTCAACCTACAGCTAACCTTAAAAGTCTGGAGGATAGCATAGGTACCCAGGAGAGGTAGAAGCCCACTGGAGAAGGAAGGAGGATTTTTTTGACTATTTATGACAAGAGAAGTTCAAATAAATTGCTATAATAATAATCATTATTATAGTATGCCACAATAAATAATATTAAATACCAATTTTAATGTTAATTTATTATTAATTACATTAATACTAAACTAATAACAATTACATTGCAACTCACTTTAATTTATGTAAAACACTTTCTCACTTTCCTCACAAAAGTTTCTGATTTAAATATGTCATGTTGTCTCCATTTGAGGGAAAAAAGGTTACTATTAATTTTGGGGGTGAGAAATTAAAGGAAACATAATATATTATGTTACATTTTAATTGAGTTTTAAAGAACACATTAATTCAACTGGCAAGTGATATTGGAATTGACTGAATAGGTAACTGAGAGATACATAAGAATTTTGAGTAGTATTGTGAAGATTTTTGAGCAATGGAGACATAATGTTTATTTCATGTAACACATATGTGACAGATTCACAAGATTTGTCAAACTTGAGTACTTGACACAAGATTTGAACTTCAGGTCTCTGATTCTAAAATTAACCTTCTCTTTTGTACTATGTCACCTGCCATAATTGGAAGGAGTCGCTTAAAATATATTGTTTTACCCTATTTTTCATTGGAGGTTTCTGGCTTATTTTCTTTCAATTGACAGTGGCAGCATTCTCTATGATGCATTATTTTCTAGATTGTTTCCTTATTTTTCCATCTACCTCTATTGGTTTTATTGTTGATTTATCTACTTGGGCTTATATCTAAATTTTTTCTTTCAAATTTGTTCTTTCCTACCCATTCTATTCTTTTTCAGAGTATATTTGGTCTGGTTTCTTCTCTGTTTCATTCCTTCCCCATCTGCTGTCACCCATTTTTTTCTCCATAATCAGTACTAGGCTTAGTTCAGGCAGTTGGGAAGTTTTTATGACTTTCTTATATCAAGAGTTGAAGCAATGGAGTTTGGTGATATCTCTGCTTTCTGAAATATAAACAGAGAGATGACATAACTGGCTTTCTACATGCCCCTTCCATAGGCATAGAAATATCTCATTTTTTTTTTACCCTCAACTAGATAGCTCTTCACTATGAGGTCCCTCTTCCTTCCATAACTGCCCATGTTATCTACCGTGTGTCTGAGGGAGTTCAATACTCTTCCACTCAGGAAGAAATGGAGTTGGATCAGACTCAGTTACTACTGAGATGGGACAAGACACAAATCCCCATGGCCAAAGCTTGAAATGTAGGGCTATTTGAATCAAATGAGTTGGACAAGGTGTAACTTGGTCATAGAATAACTATGAATTATTTTGATAACTATGAGATCTTCATTATTATTTTTGAAGAATTATTTAGTGGAGATTTTTTTTACATTCTATTTTTGTTTTGATTTTAGCTAACTTACTTTTAACTACTTTATTTGGAATTTTTTAAAACTCTAAATCAGATGATTGGAGTGAAAGACTGAGTGATTCTAGGAGAAGAGTCAGTCAAAAGAATAGAAAATGCTACCCTGAAGACTTCCTCTTGTCTTATTGCCTGGCTAACACATCAATTATATCCTTTGTATCTATGAAAAAGTCTTAACTTTCTCTTGGTTTACTAGTCATTGCATTCTCTCAGAAGACAGAAGAGAACAAGAGAAAGCCCAGAGTTAAGGTATCTCAAGATCAGATAAGGTGTCAGAGAGTGGGCCAGGAAACACTGAAGCTAAACCCCAGCAGAGATACCCAGGAAAGATGAAGTGATTCCCAGCAGACAGCAGAGTTGCAATGACTATCAGAGATAGGGTAACCTGAAGAAAAAATTTGATATCCATAGACAGTATAACTGGCAGACAATAGCATGATGCTACTACCAAATGATATTGATGGCTCTTTATCTTAAAAAAAGTTATTTGCCCTGGACATGTGAACTCTGGCTATAGATTTCTCCATTTTTATGTCCATTATTTAAAAAAAATAGTGCTCAGGTCATATGTGTTGCTTTTTTGTATTCTCTTTGTATGTGTCCTGCTAATACGTATTTTCTGCATGTGTGCCCTCTCCTTCCATATCCTTTGGTCACATATGTTTGTTGTGTGTGCACCCTTAAGTGATAATCTATGAGAAATTGTTTCCTTGTCGTTAAAGGAGTAGTTATTTTTATTTTAATAACAATTTGCTACATATTATTTAATTAAATGGTTTTGTGTTAAGTTAATGTTTACTTTTTGGTTGCCTAGTAAAAGTAAACATATCAGTGACCTATGGGGTTGCTAACCCATACCTATTAAATGTCTTTAATTTTGGGTATGTAACATTCTGAGAGTTCATGTGTGAGAGAAAGCTCCATGTTCTAAAAATAAATGGAATTAATTCTTTCTATACAGGCTGAACTAGATGAGCTCAAATATGATGATTTTCTGATTAGGGAAAAGAGTCAACATGGAAGATATCAATGAAATCAACAATTTAAGTTAAAAAGAGAATTTTATATATTTGATAGCAGAGGCAATAGAGTATCAGTGGAATTGATTAAATAAGAAAGTGAAAGGGTCAGACTTGCTTTTTGGAAAGATCATTTTGGAGACTGAATGGAGGATGGACACTGGAAAAGTGTAGTGTCTTAGTTGTTATCCCTTCTGATCTGTTATCCCTTCAAAATTTGAATTGTTACTGGAATATTTCTGGCTAGTAATATGAAAGGAAAATAATGGAAAGCTGCAATTTTATAATATGATTACAGAACAGAATATAGCTGTAAAGTATCTTAGCGATCATTTTGTTAACCCTATCATTTCACAAATGAGGAAATGGAGACCCAAGATGGATAAGTGATTGCTTAAATAGTCACATAGCTAATATTAAGGTGGGATTTAAATTTCAAGTTTTGTACTTTATCCTTTTCATTAGTTGGTTTTCCCCAGAATTTCCAGTATTAAAAGGAAGGCCAGACCAGTGATGTTTTCATTACAGTGCAGACTGAAGTGCTGATTCATCTCCACAATATTTTCTTTATCCCTCCCCTGCACCTTTTCCTTTCCCCACACCCACCTGCTCCTCTCCTTTCCCCCACATCAACTTTTTGACATCCTTTTTCTCTTCCTTCATCAGAATATAAGAATTTGGAGGAAAGGGACTGTCTTTCTCCTTCTATTTGTTCCCAGTACTTAACACGGGTTTTGGTACACAATAAGCACTTGATAGATACCTGTTGCGTGACAAGTGATTGTTAATTATTTTTTCTTAGCAGCTCTAGTAAAAGATTTGAAAAAAAGATTTAAGTATTAGTTGACTGACTGCTATTTCTAGTTCATAGTTGTTTAGTCCTATCAGTAATGTCTGACTCTTTAAGACCCCATTTGGGGTTTTCTTGGAAAAGATACTGGACTAGCTTGGTATTTCCTTCTCCAACTTAGTATTTTCTCCTCCAAGCTGGTTAGTGTCTGAGGTCAGATTTAAATTCTTGTCTTCCTGATTTCAGACCCTATCCACTGTGCTGCCTAGCTTCTCTTACTTGCTTATTTTATAGATGATAAAATTGAATCTCATAGAGTTGAAGTGACTTTCCCATAGTTACTCCTTTAATAAATATAGTGCCAGAGGTGGTACTATAAATGCAAGTCCAGTTCTCTTTCCATTATACTCTGCTTCTTTTCATGTATTTACTGTTATTTGATCAACCAGTAACCAATGATTTCTCCTGAGAAGCAGTTTTATTTGAGGGTATTATATTCTATGGAAAATAAATCTTTAACTCCCCCGACTAGTTTAAAACTAATTGGGTTTGGGGGCAGCTAGGTGGTGCAGTGGATAGAGCACCAGTCCTGAAGTCAGGAGGACCTGAGTTCAAATCTGGTCCCAGACACTTAACATTCCCTAGCTATGTGACCCTGGGCAAGTCACTTAACCCCAATTGCCTCAGCAAAAAGCAAAGCAAAACAAAAAACTAATTGGGTTTGTTGAATACCAATGTTTAGAGAGAACTAAAATCATTAAAGGGCCATCCAATGCTGTTGTATTCATTCTCAATCACATGCCTTTAGCCTGATTATTATATGTCCTTGAAAAATCCAAGTTGGGCGTAAATTCAGTGTGCATCAAAATTGGTCTTTTTAGATAACTTCTATTTAGTCTTGCTGGATGGAATTGTTTTGTATTATCTCAGAATTTAATTCTCCAGAATCTTCTATAATTCTTGGGTGATTTCTCCTACCAACTTTTATGCTATGGAATTTTTAAAATTCAGAATATTTTGAAATTTATTTCTCCAGATCAATGCCATATTATGTCTGGCTTTTCTCTCCTCTGTCACAAATTCTAATAGCAACTAGTTCCTTCTTTAAAATTCTCAGGTCCAGAATAATTGTTTTTCTTGTTGCTTCTTGTCACTACTTGGATATATAAAAATTGCTGAAGGTAAATTAAACATTTTAAAGATGGATTTGTAAATATCTAGAGATTAGTGGAGGCAACTAGATGGCAGAGTGGATAAAGCCAGTCAAGATTTGTCTTCTTGAGTTCAAATCTGGCCTCAAACACTGTAGCTATGTGGATCTGAGCAAGTCACTTAATCCTGTTTACCTCACTTTCCTCATCTATAAGGAAATACCAAGTCACTCCAGTTCCTTTGCCAAGAAGATCCCAATGGAGTCGTAAAGAGTCAGATAAGACTTTAAAAAACTGAATAATCACAAATTTGGTGGTGCTAATAGTGTTGGGGAGTAAAAGGAAAAGGGATGAAGAGAAAACAAGATGTGGAAGGAAGTAGTCATTATAGTAGATGCAGGGAATGCCTTTTACCTTATAGTGCCCATCTCCAGTACACAGTAGCTGGCACATAATAAGCACATAAAGAATATTGGTTGATTATTTGATGAATGGGGTAAGTGGGAAGGTTTGCTGTGTTGTGAGACTTTCAAGGCATACATAGTTCATCCAGGGTTCAACTGTTTTATTCCATTAGAATGTTTACTTTTTTATTTCAGGTACTTATTTTTCCTTCACTATTTTATAAGCCAAAGTGAAAATTTTGCAACACCAGTAACCTGGCTTTTCTCTATAGTAACTCAATTTAACATATTGAGTTAGCTAAAAACTATATGCCAGGTACTGTTCTTTGGTGCTGGATGTTAGCTTTGCCAAAAAAAACCCACTTGTACAGAATGATTAACAGTTCATAGCCTGTAAGAAAAGGGTAAAATGTTGATTATTATGTTCTCTGTATAGTCCCTAGAGAAAGGAGAGACTGGAAATGGTTTTTGGAGATGTTAACTGTTTGATGCTGCCTTACTAGCTTTTCCTATAGGATGGATATTGATCACCACATGAAAGCCAACATTTTAAAGTGTTGAATACTTTTAATGGAACCAAACTCTTTTCTTCGTGCCCCATTTCAGTCTATTGTTCTTTTTTATGATGGGTAATAAAATGGAAGTAGAGCCTTTCTTTCAGCTTCCAAATAATATGTCAGTAGAAATAAATACAATAATGATTTTAGTTCTCTATGGAGAAGCTTAGGCAGCTTTGAAAAATCAAACAGAGCTTTGCCTACAGTAGTTAAAATAGCATTATTATAGGGGATTTTTATGTTTGGATGCAAATGAATAAAGAGAACATTCAGATCTGACATAATCAGCAACATTTTACTGAATTATATTCTATTTCCTCATTATTCTGAATCAACCAAATCAATATTTCAGTCATAATATTAATATTCTAAATCATTAGCATGCAACAAGGCTAGTTAGTTTTATATTGATCTGGGGAGTTAAAGATTCCTCTTCTCTTACAGTCTATTTTACCAAATAATAAAAGTAATTCTCAAAAGAAGAAACATCTCATATTATTGGTTGATCAAACAACAGGAAATACAACAATAAATGTATGGCAGATAGACTAGAACATGGCAGGTTCAGAAGAGTGCTAGGATTAGAGTCAGGGAGAGTTGGGTTTGTCAACCAACTCTGACATTTAGTTCTGTGACAATGAGAAAGATGCAACTTCTAGGAACCCCAGTTTCTTTACCAGGAAAACAGCATGGAATAATAGTTCCTATGACATTTGTTGTGAAGTTCAAATGAGATAATATTATTCATACATATGTATATGTATCCATACATATATATCAAATAAGATATTATCATATATTTTCATATATACACATGTACATATATAAAAAGTATGTGTGTATGTACATACACATATTTTAAGCTCTATTAGCTTAAAATAACATTAAACTTTTTGGGATGCCATGCACAAACACACATGTGTGCATGTATACATGTAAGAATACATACACAATTTTTGGGGGGCGGAGCCAAGATGGCGGAGTGAAAAGGTGACTTTCTGCCTCTCCTCCGATCTTCTCTCAAATCAACAATAAAATAAGCCTCTGAACTGATCTTCAAGTCAACGAACTCAGAAATATTTGGGCACAGCTCTCTGGATAAATTCATATCAGGTTAGTCGGACTCGGACAGAGAGATAAATAGACGACAACTGTGCAGGCCGGAAGTGAGGGTGGGACTCAGCTCAGCTCATCCTGGAAGAAATTCCAAACTCCAAACTCCAAATTCCAAACACCTGGAGTTTATCTGAGGCACTCGGGACACTCTGCCCTGATTGGGGGCAGGTGTTCTGGCAGACTTGCCTTGTTTAAGGAGGAATTCGGACTTAGTCCTAGCCCCCACTGGCCCAGCACCTTAAGTCAACTCACCGAAGTGCCCCAGGGCAAAGCTTTTTGCAGCCGCAGTTTTTTTTCCCTACCTTAAAGAGAGATCCACGCTGTCTAAAAAAAATATGATGAAGAAGCAAAAGAGAGCCCTCACCATAGACAGCTTTTATCAAGGCAAAGAAACGACCCCAGAGCCAGAGGTTCCTTTAGACAAAAATCCAGAGAACATCAGCCAGGACCATCACTGATCCCCTTTTCAAAAGGCCTTTCTGGAAGATTGCATAAAGAACCTCAAAAGAGAGCTGGAGGATAAATGGGAAAATAAACTGAAATCAGGGCAAGAAGGATACAGTATCTTGCAAGAAGGATATGATGCCCTGCAAAAGAGATATGAAAAAGACACCAATTTATTAAAAAATAAAATTAGTGAAGTGGAAAAAGAGTGCAAGGAACAAATTGGCCAGTTACAAAAGGAGCTTAAAAAGGTAACTGAAGAAAACAACACTTTAAAAATAAGAATTGAACAAATGCAAGTGAATGACTCACTAAGACTTGAAGAATCAGTCAAACAAAAACAAAAAAATGAAAAATTAGAAGAAAATATGAAATATCTCCTAGGAAAAACAACTGACTTGGAAAATAGATCTAGGAGAGACAATCTAAGGATTATTGGACTTCCTGAAAGCCATGATGAAAAAAAGAATCTAAACACTATCTTCCAGGAAATCCTGAAAGAAAACTGCCCTGAGATTGTAGAATCA